>VMDO01006441.1:70663-100520 GCA_007922755.1 Pedetes capensis
AAAAAAAAAAAAAAAAAAAAAAAAAAAAAAAAAAAAAAAAAAAAAAAAAAAAAAAAAAAAAAAAAAAAAAAAAAAAAAAAAAAAAAAAAAAAAAAAAAAAAAAAAAAAAAAAAAAAAAAAAAAAAAAAAAAAAAAAAAAAAAAAAAAAAAAAAAAAAAAAAAAAAAAAAAGGGATGGGTATGCAGCTCAGTACTTACCTAGCATATATAAGGCCCTGGGTTCTATCCCTAGCACACAACAAAAAATTTTTTTAAACATAAAGTATTTGATGAAAGTTTTCTACAGAAAAACTACAGCTAGTACAGAAAAAGATCAAATTGGATTACTATTGCAACCTTAATGAAGTAACAGATCAGCATTAGAATCAATGAAACGTGTAAAACATTAGGCAACTGCTTAAACGAATGGTGACCTTAAAATGAGGGACCAGGCTGACCCTATCAGAACTCAATGATCAATATTAAGCATCATTAAAAGTAGGACAACCAGATAGTGTATGATGTGATATGACAGTGTATTATCACTGCCAATGAAAATTTATCCCTGAAAAGCAACTTGAATCTAGTCCAGCTTCTGGATGTAACTACCAGCTTACAGGAAACTTGAGGAGCAGAGGAATAAAGTACACATGAAGCAGCAAACAGCCAAGTGTTGGACATTCTACAGGACAAATTGTTTCATTTTTCCAATGAGTGATATGAAAAGGGGAGGAGTGGAGAAAGGAGCTTGTGGAACAAAAGGGGTTTAAGAGAAATGGCAACCAAACAAAATAGGGGTCATGCTTGGACGCAACTGAACCCCAAAGGTGAGGGTGTCCCACCAATGAAATGTCAGAAATCAGCACATTTCATGGTTCAAGTCGTAATTTGGTTATTAGTTGAGATATCAGCTACAGCACTCCAGCTGGTAAGTTGTCAAAAGAATTATGATTCCAAGGTGGTGGTAGTTGTTGAGTGCCCTTGAGTCAGATCCAACTCATGGTGACCCTATGTACAACAACAAAACACTACCCAACATTATGCAATGCACACAGTCTTTTTATGTTGAGCCCAATGTTGCAGACACTATGTTTCTTCTCATTTTGAGTCATGCCTCATCAGCAAAAGAAGGTCCCAAGGGCTTTATCCCACCCGTCACTAAGTCCAGTCTACTTTGAGGAGGCAACTCTTTCCCAGTTGTCTGTTCAATGCCTTCCAGCCTGGGAGGCTCATTTTCCAGCATTAGGTTTGACAGTTCTTATCTGTTATTCATAGGGTTTTCAATGGATGTTTTGGGAGTGGGCTGCAGGGACCTTCTCCCTAGTCTATGTTAGTGTGGAAGCTCAGCTGAAACATTTCCACCATGGGTAGCCCTCCAGTATCTGAAATAATGGTGACATAGCTTTCAGCTTCACAGCAACATGCCAGCACCCAGAGCATGACAAGCCAACAGACACATGGGGGAATCCAAGATGTATCACTGTAATTCCCTCATAACTACCTCTAGCTCAGTTCCAGGCTGCAATCCTGATGTAGACTAGACTTCTCCATCAGATAACAGGCATCTCAAACATGGCACAACTAAAACCTGAACCCACATGTCTTCTGCTTCTCCTAAACCTGTTCTATTTTCCATATTTTCTATCTTGGAGTTGCCTTCTACCATTATTTTACTAGAAAACTTAAAAGCCATCTTTACTTCTTAAATTATATCACTAGTCTCTTAACGCTTGCCTAATTTTCTTTCCTAAATACTTCTAATACCTGTCCATGCTTCTCCTTTGCTGATCCCACTACCTTAGTTTAGGCCCTCAATTCTGTACAATAAGGACATCACTGGTTGTCTCACGTCTAGCCTTCTTTATGGCCATCTTCGACACTGCTGTCAGTTATCTGTAGAACAGATGGTATCATCCCTTTGCTTAAAGCTCTCCAATACTTAGTATTTAAATGAAGTCTTCCTTCACGTGATATACGAAACCCTCCCTGATACAGCCCTTCTTGTCATATTTCTGACACGGGAAGTAAATGGACTTTTACTGTTTCATGCACTCATTGAGCCTTTGCTTCTCTGTGCTTATACGTACGTTCCCATTGCAATGAATTTCTTCATTATTTGTCTCCAGATTTAAGTTCAGGTGTCCTTTCCAGGAATATTTTCCTGACGTTAGTAAGGTTGTTGAGTTACTGCATAAGACAGACTCTGGTAACCTTACTCATTTCTGCTGTAGATTAAATAAGTATAGGGGATGTATACTATTCCAACCAAACTTTTCCTGTTTGGATTATCAAAGTCTTAAAGAAGCACATATTGTGCTAACATCCTTTAAAGATGGAACAAGAAAATACTTGGTGGTTCTTTTGTTCATCTACTAAAGAAACTGAGCATTAGCTAGGTAATCCAGAACATTAGCTTTGACTCCCAAGCTATTGTTTCTCCATCAATAGAGTGCCTGCAGCCGTACCACTGTAGTTTCTGATCCTGTCAGATCTTGGAAGCTAAGCAGGGTCGGGCCTGGTTAGTACTTGGATGGGAGACTGCCTGGGAACACCAGGTGCTGTAGGCTTGGGAGAAGGACCTGGCAACCCACTCCCCCCCAAAAGAAAACAATCAGCCACTGAAAACCCTATGAATAGCAGAGAAGCACTAACAATAGTGTTTCGCCTGTTATAAGTAGGGTTGCTATGAGTCAGATACCAGCTAACATCATCATCATCAATAAAGTAATATAAGGTAAACTGCAGGTTACGGAAGCCACGCTAGGATTCACATTGCCATAGACGAGTGGCCTGTCAATTAGTTGGGTTACTTGTAAGATAATACTGTTTTATGAAATAACTTTTTAAAAAAGTACAGAAATCCTTATATATTATTAAAAGATTAAACTTAAAGAGGAAAGCATAAAGAGTATTTCCACAACAAGTATTTTTTATTCTACTCTGCACCATGTATGGGAACAGTATGTCTAATCTATGAAAGAGAACAGAATTCAGGTGAATGAAACATCCAAATTTCTTCATTTAAAAGTAATTTGACTGGGATGGGCATGGTAACTCATGTCTGTAACACCAGCAACTTGGGAGGTGGAGGCAGGAAGCTGCCCGCATAACTTAATGAGACCCTGTCTCAAGATAAATTACAAAGGGGGCTGGGGGTGCAGCTCAGTGGTAGAGTGCTTTCAAAGTATGAGTGAGTCCCTGCATTCAGCCCCAAGGAGCAGGGTGCGGGGGTGGGGGGGAGAAAGAAAGAAAGAAAGAAAAGTCTCTTCTTGCCATGATTGGTTTCTCTGAAAACTCAGTGGAGTCTGGAGCTGATTTACCATATTGCACGCTGGACCCCAGAAAGTTCCCCATGGTCGGCCAAGTGACGGAAGACGATACGACTAAGCCTCCAACGCCGCTTTACACCCCGTGGACGGGATGTCATAACACACCGATTTCTGATTCTAACAGGACAGCTATCCCGGGGAAGGGCAGCAATTTCTTCATCAGCCACGTCCTAAGGGAAATCACAACATTACTACACAGACCATAAGCATTTACTTACTCTTGATGCTTTAAATCAATGCTGAAAGAAAGGGAAGAAAGGGCGAGATTCATTCATGTAGCCAGAGCCCAGCCAAAGAACCCTAGACACAGATTGTTGTTGTCGTTCGGTGCCGTTGAGTCAGCATCCGACTCATAGCGACCCTCTGTACAACAGGGGAAACACTACTGTCAGTGCTTCTCTGCTGTTCACAGGGTTTTCAATGGCAGACTGATTTTTGGGAGGGGGTTGCCAGGTCCTTCTCCCAAGCCTGCAGCTTCTGGTATTCCCAGGCGGTCTCCCATCCAGATACTAACCAGGCCCGACCCTGCTTAGCTTCCGAGATCTGACGGGATCAGATGCCACTGGGCTACTGCTGCAGGCCTGGACACAGAAGTGTATCTTAATCTTTGAGTAGAGACAAATAGACCAGAAAGTTGCCAGAAATGTTTGATGTCCTCCTAATGTGATTTTGAAAAATTGAGACTTTAACACAGCCCTAACAATCCATGAATCACAACAATAAAACTCAGTAAATCTTCACAACCTGTAGCACTAGATCTTAAAACAGGACATTACTGACATCTGAAGCCCTTCCTACCTGTGCCTCCATTTAGTCACCAACCCTCTGGCTAACATTGAACATGGTCACTAACACCGCAGATGGGACTGTCCTCTTAGGAACTGTATGTAAATGTACCGAGTATATATCCTTTCTATTTCTGTTTGGCTTCTTTCACTCAAGAATATGCTTGTTCTCATTGGTGGAAATTTTCATTCTATGAGTATGTTGTAATTCATGTATCCACCCTGCAGCTGAGGGACACTGGGATAGCTACCAGGATTTGCTGTTTTTGGGTTTTGTGGTAGTTGGGAGTTGAACCCAGGGCCTCGCACATGCTATGTAAGTGGTCTACCACTAGGCTGCACCTCCAGTCCATTTTTTATTTTTTGAGTCAAAGTCTTGAAAAGTGATATAAGCTGCCTCTGACCTCAAGCTCTCAACCCTCCTGCCTCTGACTCCCAAGTCCCTGGGATTATAGGCATGCGCCACTGTGCCCCACATCAGTTTTGAACTATTAAGAGCAAAGCTGCTACATACATCCTTGTTTAGGTCATCTGGAAAATGCGTTTGTTTTTGTTGCCCACCCCCATATGACTTTTGAATCATGGAATTTTGAAACCTCTGGACTAATGATCAAGAAGGAAGGAATGTGGCTTGAAATGAGACTAGAGAAGTAGGAAGTGCAGGCTCGCCCAGAGCCTTGATGTCTAGATAAAGATTCTGACTGCTGACAGGCACAGTGGTGCACACCTGTAATCCCAGGAGTGTGGAGGACTGCAAGTTCAAGGCCAGAGGCAGCCTGCATAACTGCAGGCCCTGGGTTCAAACCCTGGGTGCTGAAAAAAGAAGAAGAAAAAAAGGTTCTGACTGCTGAAAAAGTATAGTGATCAGATGAGATGTACATTTTGAAAAATCATTTGCATTGTACAGAATGAATCTAGTAAGGGCAAAGTAGTTGAGGGGAGAAAAGAAGGGATTATGGTAGTAGGTTAAGGTTTTGTCAATAGAGATTTATTCTGAAGTATGTATTTAAGAGTGTGTTAATGTGTGTTTGCAATATGCAGTGAATGTGCTGACATGTATGATCAGCCCCTGCTAGACTGTGGTACACACAAAATTACCTAAAACATTTAGAAGGATAAGAATTGAGATAATGTATATGGAAGCCACTAAATTAATAATCTGTTAAGCATTAAGAATAATTCCTGGCAGGCATGGTAGCACACTCCTATTATCCTAGCACTTGGGGACAGCCTGAGTTCAAGGGTGGCCAGGGCTACAGTATACTGAGCTCAAGTCCAGCCTGACCTGGGCTACAAACTGAGACCCTGTCTCAAAAAACAAACAAACAAACAAAACACAACAAAAAATAGTTCTTGATATCCAAAAGCTTATGTATGTCTTGTCACTATGAAATATGTGGAGAATTATAAAACAGCATACGGTCTGAGGTCCCAAGTTCAATTCCCAGCACCACAAAAATGGGAGAAGGACCTGGCAATCCACTCCCAAGGCAATCCCGAAACAGTCTGCCATTGAAAACCCTATAAGGGTCGCTATGAGTTGGATATCGACTCGATGGCACCTAACAACAACAACAACAACGGTCAATAAGTGACAGACAGTGCTCTAGAAAGGAGGGTGGATTTATTTATGCGTACCCTTCCTTGGTACCAAAATAAAAATTTCAGGCATTTTACAAATGAGGAAACTGGAGCAAGGGAAATCAAAGTAGAAAAGATAAAGTCCTTAGGACACAAAAGTGCATGCTGAAGAAGCCTCTAAAATTGATAAAACTGGGACTCCAATTTGACTTGTAAGCTACTTACGAGGAGCAGGGAGCCCTGACCAGTTTCCATAATTCAGCCCCTGCACTGCTACTGCTTGTACTGATAGCAGAGACAATTTTTCTGAGGGGCTGCATAAATAATTCATTCAACATTTCCCCCTGGATATAGCTGACAATTAAAGTTTATATATATTTAAGGTGTACTGCATTATGATTGATAGCTACTGTGAAATCATTAACACGATCAAGTTAGTGTACCCCTTCATGTAGGTTTTTCTTTTTTTGTGTGTGGTAAGAATCCCTCAGTCTATTCTTTTAGAAAATCTAGAGTACATTGTGCTGTATTAACTGCAGTCATTATGCTGCATTTTAGATACCCAGCATTTATTCCCTTTACACCTCTAAGTTTGTACCCTTTGACCAACATCTCCCTGATCCTACTTGACTCCTTCTGGCCTCCCAGCTCCTAGCAACAGCCACTCTACTCTCTGCTTCTAGGATGTACATCTTGAGCTGAGTTTCTTAGGGGCCTCTTATTATTACACCCTAATATAAACAGCTTAATGTAATCATGGTAAAAGTCATAGAGAGGGGTCCTAGGAACTCAATTTCCTGCTCATTTGGCTAAATCTAGACAAGATTTAGAGGGATATACAAGCTGGGTGTGGTGGCATATGCCTGTAATCCCAGGGACTCAGGAGGCAGAGCCAGGAATATTGCAAGTTTGCCACAGCAACAAGACAAAGCAATAAGACACAGATTTAAAATTTTTAAAAAATGGTCTGGGAGTGCAGCCCAGTGATGAGCACCTGCAAAGTATTCATGAGGCTCCAGGTTCAACCCCTAAGTATCACAAAAAGTAAAGAATGTACAGTAATGAATAAAATGTGTATCATTCTGCCAATTTAAAAAAAAAAAAATAACATTCTTAGATCTGAGGTTTTGGTGAGCGGGCTTGAATTTATACACCCTGACAAGTCTGGGGAGTGCAGGTATTCTGTTTTACCAGTTAGGGCCAGGACCTTAGGCCTCAGAAAGGCAAGCAGGGTTGATTCCCTTTTATTCAACTTGAGAATGATGACCAAAGAAACCCAAACAGAAGGCCACCTCCATGCATGGAGCTTGGCCTGAAGCTGATGAAGGAACCACCTAAAAGAGACACAGAACATGTGAAGCAGGGCTAAGGATAAGACCGTAGTGCTTGCCTGTAAACCTAGAGACTTGGGAGGCTGAAGCAGGAGGATCACAGGCTCCAGGCCAGAGGCAGCCTATGCAACACAGTGATACCCTGTCTAAAAAATTAATTTTCTTTTTAATTTTTAAAAAGGGGCTGAGAGTGCAGTTCAATGGTGGAAGTTCAAGAGGACAGGTCCTGACCAAGGAACACTTTAGGCCATGTGCTGGGCATATGGTCTACACATCAGCCACGCCTCCAAATGCCTTGAGAGCTGCAAGACTGAGAGAAAGGTGGGGAGGAACTGTGGGTCAAAATGTCCCAATTTCTGTGTGGTCGCCATTCCCCAGTGCCTTCTGGGATAGTATAACGAAACAACCAAAAGGCTGGTGAGCAATGAACATTTGTCTTTCATCCTAAACTCACAAGAGTCAGTTATGCTGACGTGGAGTATTTGATCTTATTCTTCAAAAATTATATTAATTCTCAGTCACAACAAAAGAGAATCAAGAGTAAGTTAACGTTTTTGTGGTAGAAAAGGACTCAACTAGCTAACCTGAAGCGCTCTGGGCAAAATGATATTCTTCCTGAGCGAATTGATCCGCAGCCTTTCATCCGCGTACTCATACGCCATTTTTCGTCTTTTAACATCACGCAACATTTTCCAATCTACGTAGTAACCTCGAACTTGGACTGAAGCTGATGAAGGAACCACCTAAAAGATACACAGAACATGTGAAGCAGGGCTAAGGATAAGACCGTAGTGCTTGCCTGTAAACCTAGAGACTTAGGAGGCTGAAGCAGGAGGATCACAGGCTCCAGGCCAGAGGCAGCCTATGCAACACAGTGATACCCTGTCTAAAAAATTAATTTTTTAATTTTTAAAAAGGGGCTGAGAGTGCAGCTCAATGGTGGAGCACTTGTCTAGCATATGCAAGGCCCTGAGTTCATTTCCAGTACTAAAAAAAAGAAGAAAGGATAAGGATAATCAGGCTCAGATCCTGCGAGTGTTTCTCAACCCTGCAGTCTTCTTTAAATCACTATTTAGGACCTAGTAATTTTTTTAAAAAGTTGTTTTGGGTCATTTAATGATCCAAATTAAGAGACTTCTTAATCCAAAATAAATAAGCTTTAAGGATCCATGTTGAGGGGTAGTAATTAACATCATATCAATTACATTGTGTGTTGAAAGGTGAAACCCTTTCAGTATTAATTCAGTTCAACTTGTACTTTAGGTTAATAACCACATGATTCAAAAATTAAAGTATAAATGACACACAGTGCAGTCTCCCTCTGACCTCATTCCTCACCTGCCAAGTGACACTCATCTGCCGTCAGCATCCACTGATCCACTGTTAGTAACTTCTCATACAGCCTTCCCGAGGTATTTCATTTTTTCCCCCCTGGAACTTGAGGGTTGAGCCCAGGGCCTCACAAATACCTTGTAAGCACTCTTATCACTGGGCTGCACTCCCAGGCCATTTTTTGAGTTACTCTAAGCTAAGTCATGCAGGCTGCCTCTGGTCTCAAACTTGCGATCCTTCTCCCTTCTCCTCCTGAATCACTGGAATTACAGGTATGCACCACAGTGCCCGGCATTCCAGAGATTTTTGCCTATACATGCCTCTTCCCATTTTTCATCCCTATTTTCACTTAATATGTCTCAAAGATCTTTTCAGATCTGCATGTAAAAAAACTTCATTTTCTTTAAATTGCATAATCCTCCACTGAATAGATGTATGACAATTTATTTAACTTGTGACCTACTGGTGGACAATCACATTATCCACTATACCTCACCATTTATCATCACAAACACTGCTGTAATGAGTAACATCTTACATAAATTATTTCCTATGTGTATGTATGGTCCCTCTTATTGGCATGATAAATTTGTTTGTTGTGGTTGAGACAGAGTCTATATAGCCTAGGCCAGCCTTGAACTTGCCATCTTCCTGTCTCAGCCTTCGAGTGCTAGAATTACAGGCATGTGCCACCAAATCCAGCCTTTGCAGGATAAATTCTTGAAAGCAAAATTTCTAAGTCAAAAAGTACTTAGAAATTATCACTGACCTAATATTTCTTAGCACTAGTTGTCCAGTAATAAGACAGGAGGTTCCTTCCTATCATATGTTTACATAGTTATAGTTTATAGTTCTAACTGGCAGAATATGCACAGGGAGAATAGATTGCTAGAAACTTCAGTCTATCTCAAACCCAAGGAAATATTACATGTCAATACACTGCAGCGATTAAAAATGATGGCTTCCTAAAACTGCTGTTGATAGAAGAAATATCCATATAGCAAAATATAAAACTCAAAGAATATGAAAGCCAACACTTTTTCAATCTATTAACAAAATATATGGCTGGGCACTGTGGAACACGGCTGTAATCACAGCCTGCAGGAGCAGGAGGCAGGATATACGTAAACTATTTCCTCATTTTCTTTAAATTTGAGTTCAAAGGCCAGTCTGGGCTACCTGAGATCCTGTCTTGGGGAAAAAAAAAAAAAAAAAGGCCCCACTAGATGTTCACATTCCTAAACAAAAGTCCCATGAGGAAATACAATGATTCTACAATCACCTTTTATAAGTAAGACAAGCACAAATGAACTTTAAATATCAACATGGCACCTCACTGACTGCAATGAATTCTGTGGTAATGGGGCCTGGAAATACATGTCATGGACAGGGAGGCTTAAGTAAGCTTTAGGAAAAGACTAACAGAATTTTGATACTGCTGAGCAACAAGGGAAAGAGAAGAAGATACAGTTTGTCCAAACTAAACATGGAAATGAGCAAGGTATATTCCTAAGACCTGGGGGAAACCATTTTTGGCTGAAAGAAAACAATTCATGTTCCAGACAATGTGAGGTTTGCTTTTACCTGTGAAATTAAATGTAAGATGATTTAGGGAAAAAAGTAAACATATTTTCTTTGAACTCTTCAAACTATTCCCAATCAACTTTCTTTCTACTGTCTCCTAAAAGGTTCCTATTCAAAAAACAAAACAAAATTTTTTTCTGATTATAAAAGTAACATTTTTTAAAAATTGGATTTTTTCTTCTGTAAATGTTTTATGTCCTCTGCCCACATTTCTACTATAGCATATTTTCTTACCTATTTATAACAGTGCTTTATATGACCACTACATTCTATTCAGCTCTGTATATATCCTTTCCTGACCCCTTCTATAATCCCTCTTCACCTCCTAAAATTCTTCCACAGGGCCTTCTTCAATTTATGGCTTACCATCATCAAAATTTTCTAAATCCTCAATTTGTTCTTGAAACATCTCCTTTACCTTTTTGCTCTAGCTGAACCTTGAATCCTTCCTGACAGCTTCTCCTTTAGCGTTTAGGACTGGGCTGGGAGGTGGGGCAGGTGTCTTCCTTGCTCTCCACGGCAGCTTCCAGACTCTTTCCTTTCTGAAAGCACCTGGCTTTGGCTCTCATACCATGGAACTTACCTCCCACTACCTGTCTTTGTTGTAGTCATCTACCAAAACCTATGCCACTCCCTTTCATTTTTCAATCATTTTGAATCCTGGCTCACTGATACTCTATCCAGTATTCTTCCTGTTTTAATTCCTGGTAATTTCAAGATATGGGAAATCATACTCTGACCTCTTTTAACTTCTATCTTTCAACGATTTTTGTCCTCCACTCTTAACTCCAAATTCCATGCTGTAAGTCTTCCATTGCTAATAAGAGTAACCTATTATCTCAGTTTTGTGTATCTCATTCTCTGTCACTTCTTTCTAGCTTGATTTGGTGCCCCAATAACAACCCCTCTGGGACTTTCAATCTGTTGATCCTAACATCATCTTTCCATAGTCTCTACTTAATTATTTTTTGTTTTCCTCTCTTATTTAGCCTGAAGTTCATGGTCTGCAAGTCCAATGTTCTCCTGAATACACCCTCACCTTCCTGGTCCCTCTCTTTATTCTCTGTACGTACTCCAATTTTCCCAACCACTTTTCCTGTCCCAACTGTTTCATTCACATTCACACACACACACACGTATATACATACAAATACATATGTGTGTGTGTGTGTGTATTTTGAGGTGGGGTCTTGCTATATTGCCCAGGCTGGTCTCAAATCTGTGGGCTTAAGTGATTTCAAGTGATTCTTCCTGTTCAGCCTCCCAGGTAGGTGTTCCTCTTTTTCTTACATCTCTTGTCATCTGCTCCCACATCCTCACTCAGCTGATGACCTTAATTTCTCCTTAATTATAAAATTAGAAGCAATCAGAAGAGAATTTCCACAAACTTCCATTGCCACATTTATTCACTTACCAGCCCCTATATCATATGCTCTACATTCCCTCCTGTTATAGATCTGCTCTGTCCATTACTGTAGGCATTAACCATAATGAAATATAACTAGTACAACTGGGGAATGTAATTCTTGATTTTTAAAATGGTAAGCAACTTTGTTGTGGTAGAATTATCTTTTCCTTTTTTCTTTTTTTTTAATGGTTCGGGTCAAGGAGCCCTGAACTCGGGGCCTCAAGCATACATTGCAAGTGTTCTACCACTGAGCTGCACCCCCAGGCCCTTTTATATTTTTTATCTTGAGACAGGGTCTCGCTGAGTTAAGCAGGCTGCCTCAGGCCTCAAACCTGTGATCCTCCTGCTTCCACCTCCTGAGTCGCTGGGATTACAGGTGTACCCCACCTCGCCCAGCTACATTTTCCATTTTAATGGTGTCAAACATAGCCTGAATGCAAACTGATATGCTTTATGTGTAAGATACAAACCAAGTTTTAAACATTTAGTATGAAAAGAATTAAATCCTTTTCATATTGATTACGTTAAAATATTATCTTGGACATACCATATCTGATTAAGTAAAATATATTAAAGTTAATTTCACTTGCTTTGTACTTTTTAAATAGTTACTAGAAAAAATTTTATGGGAGAAGGACGTGGCACTCCATTCTCGAAGCAGTCCCGAAACAATCAGCCATTCAAAACCCTATGAGGGTCGCTATGAGTCGGACATGACTCGAGGGCACCTAACAACAGAAAAATTTTAAATCTATGTGGTTCGCATTATATTTCCACTGGACAACACTACTACAAATGTACTGTCCACATTCCTAAGACCAAACATCATACACAAGGCCCCACACATCTTGCCTGCAAAGGCATAGCTGGAGCAATTCGTTCCCTTCCTGTATCACTAAATTTCCCCAATCTACAGGATGTTTCCTTTTAATATACAAACATGCTGTTACCGCTGCCATATTAAAACAACCCACAACCTTCCTCGTCCTCTATTGATTTTTCTTTTTTTTTTGGCATGCCTTCACAGCGAAACTTCAAAGGCTTATCCATACTAAGTTCAATTTTCTTTCCTATTCTCTTGAACGTTACCACTTCCACTGTCTCAACCATTGTCACGCTGCTAAACTACAGCCAATTCTCAACCCTGCCTTTTAATTTAGCCAACTTTAAGTAGAGAACTGCCTGCTCCCTCTTCCTTAAAATTCTGTCATTGCTTGCTTCCACTCCCCTGGTTTTCCTGCTTCCTGGCTGACAGCTACTTTCTGCCGTTCTTCCCCGCGCCCCTTCGGTACTGGGGAGTTGACCCCGCGGCCTCACGCTTTTTTTTTTTTTTTTTTTTTTTTTTTTTTGCAAGCGCTCAGCCACTAAGCCGTACCCTCAGCCCATTTTTTTCCTTAGTATTTTGAGGCAGGGTCTCGCTAAATTACGCAGGCCGCCTCCGACTTGGAACTTGCGATCCTCCCGCCTCCGCCTCCAGAGGCGAGGCGCTGTGGTCAGCGGCGTGCGCCCCCGCGCCCAGCGCCTCAGCCTCCTGTGCGCTGTCGGTGCCCCTGAGGCCTCCATCCTCGTACTCCCTCTCGACCTTCAGTCGGTCCTTCATAAATCGGAGTAAATCCCGCAGCTTTCAATTCCAGTCTGTTGTACTCTTGTTTGGAACACCAACTTTACATCTGCAGCCCAGACCTTCCTCAAACCAGGCCAGAAGGGGAAGTGGGTGGAGGGAAAAGCCCCGGGATGGGTCCGCAGTGGGCACAAGTGGCAAGGTAGTGGGGGACCCGCAGGTTATAGGACTCGGGTGGGAATAAAGGCGCGGGCCTAACCTGCCGGAACGACCGCAGCAGAAAGAACAGCGCGGAGGCTGCCATATCGTGCTCCGTGAACTGCCAACCGCCGCGGGATACGGAAGGGCGCGAGGGGCGGGGCCTGGCCTGGAGGGCGGGGAGGAGGGCGGGGAGAAGGGCGGGGAGAAGGGCGGGCCTTTAGCTTTCAGGAAGGAGGGGGTTACCTTGGGGACCTGCGTTCTCGCGGTATTTCGCGGAATTTGGCTGAGTCACAAATCTGGAAGTTGACTGACGGTGACGCGTAAGCTGCTGCTGCTAGCTGGTTGCTCCCTTTCCATCCATTTTACACACCATTTAAACTACTAAGTCCCTGCTGCCAGGTTCCTGCCAGGTCACCAATGTCTCTTCCCCTACGTTCGTTCTTAGTCCCGCCCAACCTGCTGCTGTTGTTAGGTGCGGTGAACTCTTAGTGATCGTATGTACAACAGGACAAAACACTTCCTGACACTGCCATGCCTAGCTCTATGTCAGTGCTTCTCTGCTATTCATAGGGTTTTCAATGGCTGATTGATTTTGGGGAGTGGGTTGCCGGGTCCTTCTCCCAAGCCTACAGCACCTGGTGTTCCCAGGCGGTCTCCCATCCAAGTACTAACCAGGCCCGACCCTGCTTAGCTTCTGGGATCTGGCGCCAGGGTGGTGCGGCTGTAGACACACAACCTGCTGTTCCTCCTATATTGTCTACAGTGTAGGGCACTACTTGCCAGAAACTATTGCCAACTCTTCCTGTTATCCTTCCTGTAGATTTTGCAGCTCTCTCATTTCCACAATGATAGTAGTGATGGTGGGCTGGGGTTTAGCTCAGTGGATAGAGTGCCTCTCCACACTTTCTGAGGACCCAGGTTGGAATCCCCAGCACTACATAACTGAGAGAAGGATATGGCAATCTGCTTCAGGACTAATCCTGAAATAACCAGCCATTGACAATCCTACGAGGGTCGCTATGAGTCGAACCTGACTCTAGGGCATCTAACAACAACAGTAGTGATGATGATGATTGCTACGATACACTTAACAACAATATGATAAAGATGTTGTTGTTAGGTGCCGTTGAGTAGGTATCCAACTCATAACGACCGTTTGTACAACAGACAAAACACCATTGTCGGTGCTTCTCTGCTATTCATAGGGTTTTCAATGGCTGATTATTTTGGGGAGTGGGTTGCCGGTTCCTTCTCCCAAGCCTACAACAACTGGTGTTCCCAGGTGGTCTCCCATCCAAGTACTAACCAGGCCTGACCCTGCTTAGCTTCTGAGATCTGATGGGATCGGATGCCACTGTGTTACAGCTACAGCATGATAAAAATAGTTCCCATTTATTTATCTTAGGTTTTTATATACGTTGTATTGGGTTTTAAATGAAAACAGTTTAAACATTTTAATTGTCCTGAGGTGAGGGACAGAGGATTTCCATTTAAAAACCTGCTGTTTTCAGTTTGTAGTGCAGGGAGATTTCAGGTCATCCTCAAAGAAGCTGTCTTTTGTCTGGAAATAATCCTTTGAGTCGACCTTTCCTTTGTGTGGTGGAAAGGCAATTATCACCCACTCACTGTTCTGGTAGAAGAATATCAGAGAAAAAAAAATATATGTATATGCATGCATGCATTAGCTTTGCATCCTGTATCGTAGATTATTTGGTGAATACAGTGAGGAGATAACTTGTGTGCCATTCACATCTGCACTGTTACACAGGATCCTTCTGGGAGAAAGGAGAGCTGAATGCAAACTCCTTTCTTTAGAGGTTCAAGTTTAAAGGAATATGCCTAATGGATTGGGAAGGGTCTGACTGAAGCCAGCTGGCAAGAAAAGACATGAGCCCAGGTCATGCTATAATCAGAAAAGTCCTATGCTAACATCAGACCGGCATCTATCTCAAGTCCATGCTCCCTCCCCACAAATGAGGGTCCTCTTCCATAATCAGCTCATGAAATGGGCACACTGTGAACTTTTGTTTCCTTTTTCCAAAACTAGTTTTGAAAGCATCTTTTTCTCACCAGTGAGTTATGCTTTTATTTTACATTACTGATATGACAGGTGGGAGAGGGACGTGGCAATCCACTCTCAAGGCAATCCTGAAACAATCAGCCATTGAAATCCCTACAAGAGTCGCTATAAGTTAGATATAACATGACAGCATCTAACAACAACAATATGACAGAGAACAAGACCAGGAACCCACCTATACAACCCCAAAGGAAGAACCATCAGGAGAATGACATACATCCAGGTTGGGCACAAGACTGAGGCCAGATCTTCCTGGCCACTTCCCAGGAGGTTTAGGCCATAGGGTCCAGGTGGACCTGATTATTTGCCTTGTTGAAGATGACAAAGCAGTGGCAGGTGAAGAGGTTGCCTTTGCCCCAATCTAGGCTCTCAGGTGTGGTGCGGGTGAGTGCTCAAGTCCTAAAAACTAATGGTACAGCCCTGCTGGCTATTTACCAGCTTATTACAAAAGACACTGATGGGTAGGCAGATGGAAGAGATGCATAGAGCAAGGTATGGGGAAAGAGCTGCAGAACTTCCACACCCTTCCCGTCCTGTAGGAACCTCCCTTCAAGTGCCTTCAGGTACCTGGAAACTATCTCTCCTCTTCCTCCTCCTTCCTTCTCCTCCTCCTCCTCTTCTTCCTCCTCCTCCTCCTCTTCCTCCTCCTCCTCACTCCTCTCTCTCTCTCTTCCTCCTTGCTCTTGCTTCCTCCCTCTCCTCTTTTGAAAAGGTATCTAGCTGCCTTGCTGTGTGGCTCAGGCTGGCCTCAATTTGCAATGCTCCTGCCTTAGCCTCCTGAGTAGCTGGGATTATAGGCATGAGCCACTGCACTCAGCTCCTGAAAGCATCTTGAAACAGAGTCTGTAACTTTTTGTAACAGTTTGGCATGTGTGATCCTGGTGGTTTGAACCCAGGACTTTGAGCAGCACCCCACCCCTAGCCTATGTTTGTAACTTTAAAAAATATTTTGGTACAATATACATAAAGTCAGTTCATTTTGTGCTGCTCCAATTAAATACCTAAGACTGGGTGATTTATAAGGAACAGAGATTTATTTCTTATAGTTCTACTAGTTCAGAAGTATAACGTCAAGGGCTCTGCACCTGGTGGGGGCCTTCTTCTTGTGCCATCCATGGCAAAAAGCAGAAGGGCAAGAGAATGAGAATGAGTAAGAGAGTCAAACTCACTTTTATAAGAAGCCCAGCCGAGTGTTGTGGTGCACATCTGTAATCCAAGCAACTTGGGAGGTTGAGGCCAGGGGCAGCCTGTGCAACTTAGTGAGAACCTGTCTCAAAAAATTAAAAAAGCGGGTGATGGGTGGGAAAGGTTGGGAATGTGGCTCAGTGGTGGAGCACTTGCCTAGCATGCTTGAGGAACTCAATCTCATGATGATAGTAATATTAATACACTGGAACATGATTTGGCTTCTTTCACAATACATGATCTGATCACCTCTTAAATAGCCTGCCTTTCTCAAGCTGGGCATGGGGGTGGGTTGCATGCCTGTAATTCCAATGACTTGGGAGAAAGAGGCAGGAGGATCTTGAGTTTGAGGCCAGAGGGAGCCTGTGTAACTTAGAGAGATTCTGAATCAAAATAAAAAATAAAAAATGAGCTTGGGGTGAAAAAGTATGTGTGAGGCCCTGGTTTCCATGCCCAAGTACCACAAAACAAACAAATAAAACGGCCTGACTTTCAAGACTGTTACATTGATGAGTAAGTTTCTAAAGTGAAATTTGGGAGACACATTCAAACCATAGCACACTATATAAAATTTACCATTCTAACTATTCTAGCCTGCAGCTATACCACTGTGGCATCTGATTCTGTCAGATCTTGGAAGCTAAGCAGGGTTGGGCCTGGTTAGTACTTGGAGGGGAGACCGCTGGGAACTCCAGATACTGTAGGCGTGTAAGAAGGACCAGGCAACCCACTCCCAAAATAATCAGCCATCAAAAACCCTGTGAATAGCAGAGAAGCACTGACAATAATGTTTCATCTGTTGTATATAGGGTCACTATGAGTCAGACACTGACTCGAGGACACCTAACAACAACAACAATAACAACTATTCTAAGTGCACAGGTCAGTGGCACTAACTACACTCACATTGTTGTGCAGCCATCACCACTATCTCTAGAATTTTCTAATTTTCCAAAACTGAAACTTTATACCATTAAACAATAACTCCCCATTCCTCCCTCCCCACAGCCCCTGGCAACTACCCTTCAACTTTCTGTCGCTTTGAGGTGACCACTCTGGGCACCTCATGTAAGTAAAATCAATACATTATATAATCATACAATATTTGTCCTTTTATGACTGGCTTCTTTCACTTAAAATGTCTTAAAATTCATCCATGTTGTAACACGTGTCAGCACTTTATTCCACTTTATGGCTGAATATTTTCCATTGTATGATTATACCATATTTTGTTTCTCTGTTTATCTCTTGGTGGAAATTTGCTTTGTTTCCACCTTTTGGCTATAGTGAATAATTCTGTTGTGACCATATGTGTGCAAATATATTAAGCAGTATTACTATCTTATTAGGCTGTTTTTCACTTTAAGAAGAGACAAAGTTAATCTAGCAAATTAGTAAAGGTTTAAAAAATTCGGTGTTGTCATAGGTTTGGGGAAATGGATAATTTCATATTCTACCAATAATAATGGCATAACTTGTCTACAAAGCAATTTGGCAAGAGTTTTTTCAAAGTTTATACCTATTGACCCAGTTAAGCCACTTTAAGGAAGCAATTCCAAGGAAATACTAACAAAGTCTGAAGTTTATATGTAAGTACATTTACCATGGGACTATTTATAACAAACAAATAACTTAAAAGTCCAACCATTGGGGGGAGTAAATTAATTAAGAAATAATTTCCTAATTCTAACTTTAAAATAACTAATGGGTTCCAAATTTAATATATATATAATTAATATATTAACATATATATGTATTGTTGTTGTTGTTGTTGTTAGGTGCCGTCAAGTCGGTATCTAACTCATAGCGACCCTCATAGGGTTTTCAATGGCTGACTGTTTCAGAATTGACTTGGGAGTGGATTGCCAGGTCCTTCTCCCATTTTTGCAGTGCTGGGAATTGAACTCAGGACCTCAGAGACTGCAGCGCAGCGCTCTACCAACTGAGCTAAATCCCAGCCCCATATATGTATATATATGTATGTGTATGTGTGTATGCATATATATATATATATAGTTAGATGACATTGAATCAGGTCCAACTCATAGCAACCCTGTGTACAACAGAAGGAAACACTTCCTGATTCTGTGCCAGGCACATGATCTCTTTTATGTTTAAGCCCATTGTTGCAGATACTGTGTCAATCCATCTAGTTGAGGTCTTCCTTTTTTTCATTGACCTGTCACTCTCCCAAACATGATGTCCTTCTCGAGGGATTGGTCCCACCTGACAATATGTCCAAAATATATAAGACGCAGTCTAGCTATTCTTGCTTCCAAGGAGCACTCTGGTTGCACTTCTTTTAGGACAGCTGATACAGGGATTGGCATCAATTATTGTTGTTGTTATGTGCTGTGGAGTTGTGTCCGACTCAGCGACCCTCAGGGTTGTCAATGGCTGATGTTTCAGGATTGCCTCAGGAGTGGATTGCCACATCCTTCTCTCATTTTTGCATTGTTGGGAACCAACTGAGCCCAGTACTGTAAATAAACATATATATGTACATACTTATATACATATATATGGGGCTGGGATTTAGCTCAGTTGATAGAGCACTGCGCTGCAGTCTCTGAGGTCCCAAGTTCAATTCCCAGCACCACAAAAATGGGAGAAGGACCTGGCAATCCACTCCCAAGGCAATCCCAAAACAGCCATTGAAAACCCTATGGGGGTCACTATGAGTCGGATACCGACTCGACAGCACCTAACCACAACAACAACATACATATATACACACATACACACATGAAATAAGCAGATAAGATTAGAGTGGTGAATGTGTTTGCTGGCAGTCACAGCACTCATCTGATATTTTAGGAAGTGGTCTATTAGAAATCATAGCTTATTTCTACAGCTAAATGAGAAATTCTGGTTATGTATTCTGAGGGGGAGGCAGGTCTCATATCCACTAACGTATTACCAGGGCTTGGGACAGAGACTGGCACATAGCAAACAGAGCTGCTGAGTGAAAGAATGAGAACCAGAGTGATCAGCCAAGGTTGTTGTTGTTAGGTGCCATCGAGTCAAGTCTGACCCATAGCGACCCTATGTAGAGCAGATCAAAACGCTCCCTGATTCTGTGCCAGGCACACAATCTTATTTATGTTTAAGCCTATTGTCGCAGACACTGTATCAATCCATCTGGTGGAGAGTTTTCCTTTGTTCGTTGACCTGCCACTCTCCCAAACATGATGTCTTTCTCTAGGGATTGGTCTCTCCTCACTACATGTCCAAAATATGTAAGATGCAGTCTAGCCATCCTTGCTTCCAAGAAGCACTCTGGTTGCACTTCTTCTAAGACAGATCTGTTGGTTCTTTTGTCAGTCCATGGTTTATTCAATAGTCATCTCCAGCACCATAATTCAAAACTATCAACTCTTCTCCTGTCTTCCTTGTTCAATATCCAGCTTTCACAATCATATGATGCAACTGAAAATACCATGGCATGAATCAGGCACACCTTCATCTTCAATGTGACATCTTTATTTTTCAGTACTTTAAGATCTTTTGCCACACCTTTTCCCAAAGCAATGTGTGTTTCGATTTCTTTACTCCTGCTTCCATGGGTGTTGATTATAGAGCCAAGTAAAGCAAAATCTTGGACAACCTCAATCTTTTCTCCATTTATTGTGAAGTTGCATACCGAGCCAGTCGTAAGTATTTTTGTTTTATTGATGTTTAGTCACAATCCATATTGAAGGCTATGTTCTTTGATCTTCATCAGTAAATGTTTAAGTCCTCTTCACTTTCAGCAAGCAGAGTTGTGTCATCTGCATAACGCAGGTTGTTAATGAGTCTTCCTCCAATCCTGATGCTGCGTTCTTCCTCATAAAGTCCAACTTCTCAGATTATTTGCTCAGCATATAAATTGAAAAGATATGGTGAAAGTATACAGCCCTGATGCACACTTTTCTCAACTTTAAACCAGGCAGTATTTCCCTATTCTATTCAAACAACTGCCATCTGGTTCATGTTTCTAATGAGTACAATTAGGTGCTCTGGTATTCCCATTTTTCGAAGTGTTATCCATAATTTGTTATGATCCACACAGTCAAATGCCTTTGCATAGTCAATAAAACATAGACATCTTTCTGATATTCTCTGCTTTCAGATAATATCCATCTGACATCAGCAATGATGTCCCTGGTTTCCCACCTTCTTCTGACTTAGGCTTGATTTTCCAGCAGTTCCCTGTCTATATACTGCTGCAGTCACTTTTGAATGATCTTTAGTAAAATTTTGCTTGCGTGTGATATTAATGATATTGTCCGATAGTTTCCACATTCAGTTGGATCCCCTTCTTTGGGAATAGGCACAAATATGGATCGCTTCCAGTCAGTTGGCCAGGTAGATGTTTTCCAAATCTATTGGCATAAACATATTAACACCTCCAGTGCTGCATTTATTTGTTGAAACATCTCTATTGGTATTCCATCAATTCCTGGAGCCTTGTGTTTCCCCAGTTCTTTCAAGGCAGCTTCCACTTCATTCTTCAATACCATTGGTTCCTCTTCATATGCAATCTCTTGGAATGGTTGGTCATCTACCAATTATTTTTTGTATAATGACTGTGTATTCCTTCCATCTTCTTTTGATATTTCCTGTATCGTTTAATATTTTCCCTGTAGAATCTTTCACTATTGCCACTCGAGGCTTGAATTTTTTCTTCACTTCTTTAAGCTTAAGAAACATAGAACATGCTCTTCCCTTTTGGTTTTCTGTCTCAATTAGATATATAGAAAAAAATTAGAAGGAAATGTACTCAAATACTAAGAGTAACAATGAGTGAGCAGATTACTGGTTATTTTTATGGTCTGAATTTTTTCAATTTCTTTATAATTTACACATATTACTTTTAGACTCACACATGTTGATTTAAAAATTCTAACCAGTTCTTGTCTTTTAATGCCTCTATTGTTTACCCACCTGTAGCCCATAGCCCACTGGTGTCCAATCCTGCCAGAACTTGGAAGTTAAGCAGGGTCCAGTCTGGTTAGTACTCAGATGGGAGACCACCTGAGAATACTGGGTGCTGTAGGCTTGGAAGAAGGGCATGGTAACCCACTCCCAAAAAAATCAACCACTAAAAACCCTACAAATAGCAGAGAAGCACTGACATAGTGCTGGGCACAGTCAGACCAATTTAACGGCACCTAACAACAACAACATTATTTACCCAAAATATTTTTAAAGTGTGTTTTTCAGTGGTAAATGAAAGAGTCTTTCCTGGTCCAAGCCAGTTTTCTCCATTTATCCTCAGGGATTGAGCAGTCAAGAAATGTTACCAAAGCAGCAAGAAATTGAGAATTGGGGGATAGTTGCTTCTTTGATATTTAGTACCATGTCATTTGCTCTCCTTTTTGTCATCATTTCTCTGACCTCTCTGTGTCTACCATGAAATAATTGTTGTCCCTTTGGTATGTAATCTATACCTAATACAGAATTGATCATTTCCTTAACTTCTCTTTTGGGAGGATTAATGTATTGTTCTTTTTCCCTATTTTGTAACTGATGAGTAACCCAACTGATTTGGCAGCTGCTCCCACAGTCAGAGCCTTTACTGGCATGTTCTTGTCCCAAGAGTCTGGCCTGTGATGAGTCACAAGCATCCTTGGACTTGACACCCTTCCCATCAGCCCCTGCTGTGCTTCCCAATAATGTTCTCCAAGAGGGGCCACGGCCGCCATACCTTCCATGTAAAAGCTGGATATGGTTTGACTCAAAAGAACCAACTTCTTAGACAATCAGAGAGAACTACTTAGAGGAGGGATATGAGAATGACGTGAAAAAATATGTGGAGGGAAAAGGAAAGGCAAAGGGGCATGCGTGCATGTGCACACACGTGTGCATGCATGCACACACTTTTCAACCCTAACTCTGGAATTGTATATGTGAACAGTGGATGAAACCTCTGTTCTCATTACATATCTGCCTTCATTTAAACAACCTCCAACCAACTGGTACAGTATCCCACACCTGTAATCCAGCTACTCCAGAGGATAACACAGGAGGACCTTGAGCTCAAGACCAGCCTGGTAGTGAAACCCTGTCTGAAAACAAAAAACAAAAAACAACATAACAAAACAAAAACCAAACCAACAACCAAATAGTAATCCTACTGGTTCACGAGTTTGGCTGCAGAGTGTGGTGGGTGGGCTTAGCGCTTCTGGAAGCAGCCATAGGGCCCTTGCCCAGGGGCCTCCTCCTAGAGCTAAGTGCTGTGCACCAGACTGGACACAAGGTGGCAGGAAGACTACATCTGAGCTCCAGCACTAGCTGATCTCTTGCTTTTCTCACAAACCCCTCGTGAGCACACTGGAAACACACATGGGCGTGCACACACACAGACACACAGACACAACACACACGCACACACACACACACACACACAGAGAGAGAGAGAGAGAGAGAGAGAGAGAGAGAGAGAGAGAGAGAGAACGAGCTGTACTCAAAATAAAATGATAGCACTTTACCTGTTATCAAGTGAGACTCGTATTTGAAATTCATTTGCCTCCTTCGTAGGAGTCACAGGCAAAAAGGCTATGTGATTTGTAGGACTCCGGGGGAAAATGAAAATGCAGGGCCCCTTGTTCAAAATGTAGGGGGAAAAGTGCTATTCAGTGAAGTAATTTATAAAGCTTCTTCCTTTCTTTCCTGGACTCTTAATTTGTCGTGTTGTTTGTTCTTTAGCGTGTTGTGGTGTTTGCCCCCAACCCCATCAAACCCAGAGTCTTGTGTATGTGTGCTAGGCAAGCACTCTACCACTGAGTTACATCCCCAGCCCTATGTATTCTTTTCAAAGAATTAAAAAAATTTTAATTCACTTATTATTTTTCCCTATTTTATATTATTAGTAATTTTTAGTGTACCTCTTAATAGGTCTCACTATGACATCTCCATACATGCGTTTCACTGTACACTGCTCACGCTCACTTCCCCCTTACCCTCTCATGATGCTCCACCTCTCCTCCCTCCCCACCAAGGAGCCCTCTCGTACCTGCATGTCTTGTTTGTGCGTGTGTATCTATCCATATAAATACATCCTGATTTTTCCTTGAGGACAAAATACATGATATTTCCTTTCCTACCTCCCAGTACCCTTTTTCTTGTCCCCTCCCCCTATTTCTTTTGTCCTTTATCTCTCCCTGCATAGGCCCCTCCTGTGCTATTCTTTTTTTCCCCCAGTACTAGAGGTTGTACCCAGGACGGTGCGCCTGCATGCTTTGCAAGTGCTGGACCACTGAGCTGCACCCCCAGCCCCCCTTTTTTTCTTTACTTTTTGAGACAGGGTCTTGCTAAGTTACACAGACTTCCTTTGGTCTCAAACTTGCAATCCTCCTGTCTCCGCCTTCCAAGCTGCTGGGATTACAAGCATATGCCACCACACCTGGCCCTCCTGTGCTATTCTTAATAAAGAAAAATAACCATTAAATTTAATTTTAAATCACAAGCATGAATTTTACCACTCATCTCTAGGTTTTGTAATGCCAGTTCACAATGCAATTTACATTGCACACCAAATCAGTGAAATTACACAAGTCATATTTTATAATGTGTGCCTGTCTGTTCATCTCTAGAATGATGGAATAGTGTATAAAACTTACTCCATGGCTTTTATGTCAGTTCTTCATAGATGCACATTCTGGCAACACCTTCTCCTGTTGGCTTACTGATGAGTAAGAGAGGATTGACAGGCAAGGGACTATGTTCCCCCAGGATACCACTGCTCCTTTCTCTGTAAGAATCAAGATCTGATGGCCAGGGCTGCCAGTTTCCCTGTCTACTGAATCTTAGATGTAACCCTTAGCTCAGGCTCTATTTGAACTTGGATCTCCTATACACAGCGTCCACTGGGATTCTGTGTTGATGGGGCATCCTGGGAGGGAGCAGCATGGCTGATGGACACACACATCTCCTCTGCTCATGAACAGGCTCCATTGTCCCACAGAACTTCATTTCCAAGACACAAGTTCAAGGATAAAATTATTAAGAATTTCAAGAAAATGAGTCGGGCGCAGTGGCACATGCCTATAATCCCAGTGGCTCAGGAGGCAGAGGCAGGAGGATCGCAAGTTTGAGACCAGAGGCAGTCTGCATAACATAGTGAGACCCTGTCTCAAAAAGTAAAAAAATGGGCCGGAGGTACAGCTCAGTGGTCCAGCACTTGCAAAGCATGCAAACATGAGACCCTAGGTTCAAACCCCAGTACCGTCAAAAAAAAAAAAAAAAAAACACCAAACCAAAACAACAACAACAACAAAAGAATTTCAAGATAGTGACAGCAGAGCATTAAACCAAGCATGAGGCTCTTCTGAATGCCAGATCTGGTGTGACATGACATACCTGTGAAGCCAGCCCTGGCCCCAGGTCTTCATGATCACAGCCATCTGCACATCCCTTGATTCACTGTACATGTCACGGCCATCTCCATGGGCATCTTCATCCAGGAGCTGGAGCATTGTGTCCCCTTCTGTCCCAATCTGAGCTTGAGAGCCTCCATTCCTTCAACACACCATTATTGGGAGTTCCTGCTATGTACCAGGACCGTTCTAGAAGTGGAGGATATGGCAGTGTGCAAAACAGAGCCCTTGACCTTGGGGAGCTTATATCCCAGGAGAGGATGGGGAAGAGTCAATTCACAGATAAGTCAATATATGTCCAGTGAGCCAGGCTATGCAGACTGAAGCAGGAAATAAAGAAAATTACAGTGGGAGGTGCCGGCATAAGGTGATCAGAGAAGGACTTCCCATGAAATGGCGTGTGAACTGAATGGTGTGAGGGACTGAGCTTGGAGGTGTCTGGAAGGAGAACCCTCCAAGCTTCAAAAGGAATAGCAGGTACAAAGGCTGGGAGGTGGGAACAGGCCTGGTGTGTCTGCAGGAGAGCCAAGAGGCAGTGCTGGAGTTGTGAGATTAAGGGCGAGAAGGCAGGTGAGATCAGGAGGAGGGAGTTTCTGATAGGCCTGAGGGGGCTTTGCACTCCTACCATGAACTTCAATAAAGACCATGTCCTCCAACCGGCCCCCAGGTATTGATTTACAGCCTCACCATTGGCTGCTTTTCTTTCATAGGGTATTGAAGGCTGCTGCAAACCCTCTCAGGCTCACATCCTGCTGTAGGCTACTGCCTGGCTGGTCAGGTCTGAGCAGGCGGCTCCAAGCATGGTTCAGTAGCAGTGGGAGTCGCTGTGGGTTTCCATCAGGCTCCTCTCATTTCCTCTCCCTGGGCTTCTCTGATGCTGTTGTGGACATCGTAGGACTGTGGAGCCTATGTGGCTCTCACAAATGCACAGCTCTCACATGCAGGAGAATTAATGCCCCGGGGGACATCCTGCACTAGTAGGGATGGAAGCCTGTGGATAACACACTTCATGGTTCTTCAGAAGGTCTCCAAGAGCTAGGGAGCATGAATGGCATCCTTGTAATCCTTTTTCATTCTTTCTTCCTCTACTGCCCCATCCCTCACCAGGTTGTTTCCCAAATAAATTATTTGCACACTAACTTTTACGTTAATTCTGCTTTTGTAGTTGCTGAGGGGACCTTGGTCTAAGATGAAAATATCCCACCCAACAGATCATTCACATCTTGTGTAGTGGAAGGCGATTTGTCTCTTCCGTCTTCTCCGTGCTTACTCCTGCTCCTCTAATTCTGACCTTTTCTTCTCTTGTCTGTGCCAGGACTAAGTGGATTTCTAACTTCAGTTTTTATCTCCCATTTTTTAACTTGACTTCCCACAACACCACCTACTCTTTTCTGCTGCCACAGTGAACTTCCCAAAACACTAAAATGACTCACTTTTGGTAGCTGCCCACCACCTACGAAAGCAAACCCAAACCCCTTCATGCAATATTCATGATCATCATAGACCTCCAATTTTGTCACTTCCCCTAAATACCCTCTGGACACATTAGATTTATTCACCTCTCAAGTTTCCCTGTGGTGATTCATCCTCTCAAAGCCTTTCTGTGGGCAACCTTTCCATTCAGTTCAGTTTAGCTCATCAAATGCTTAATTGAACACCAGGCACATACCAGTTTGTGTCAACTAGTACTGCAAGAGCAGGTAACCAGGTGGTGTGGAATGAATGGTACAGAATACATCATGTGTGAACACAACCCCATGTAAAGCTTTCCTGTTCTTGTTTGTTGTTGTTAGGTGCCGTTGAGTCAGTATCTGACTCATAGCGACCCTAAGTACAACAGGTGAATCACTATTGTCAGTGCTTCTCTGCTGTACATAGGGTTTTCAATGGTGGATTGATTTTGGGGAGTGGGTTGCTGGGTCCCTCTCCCAAGCCTACAGCACCTGGTGTTCCCAGGTGGTCTCCCATCCAAGTACTAACCAGGTCCAGCCCTGCTTAGCTTCTGAGATCTGACAGGAGCAGATGCCACAGGGTTATGGCTGCAGGCTGCTCTAGTTTAGGGGCATGAAAGTACTTTTTTCAGCAGGAGAGAACCACTTTTAGGGTTTTGGTAAGGAGAAAAGAAAATTCTCCTATGCAGATCTTGAGGTTTTATGGTAAAATAAGGTTGTGCATAAGGGAAATGTGTGAAAGGCCTTTATATCTTTATATTAGTTATAACAGCTGATAACTAAACAAAGACAATGCAATGCTCAGTTAAAATGTTTAGTAGCGGATTGTTGTTGTTGTTGTTAGGTGCCATCGAGTTGTGTCCAACTCATTGTGGCCCCCATAGGGTTTTCAATGGCAGATTGTTTTTGGGATTGCCTTGGGAGTGGGTTGCCACGTCCTTCTCCCATTTTTGTGGTGCTAGGAATCGAACTCGGGACCTCCGAGACTGCAGAGTGGAGCTCTACCAACTAAGCTAAATCCCAGCCCCGTAGTAGTGGATATGATAGTCAATTTCTACTTACTATCCCTGACTAGAAAAAGAAAAAAAAAGTGTCATTTTTTTCCCCAGCAGTTTCAAGGAGAAACTTGGTATTTGTTTTGATTGGTTGCAGATAATATGCATGAAAAGAGGTTTTTCTTTGTGAGTCTCATTTTCCATCTATATATTCAATGTCTTGTTGACTTGGGGACTTAAAATTCGAGATTTTCCATCCTCTTGTTCTGCCCTTAGGACCCACTGGACATAGCATGCAGGCTGGCAGTGTAGGACAGGGCTGGGCCCAAGGGCACATGGGCCTGACATCCAGCCCATGAGTTTTTCCAGGCTGGCTTCCTTGGCTCACAGATATGATAGTAGGTACTAGGCAGGAAGAAAGGGGATACAGGATCCCTCTGTAGCCATCTGCTTCCCAGGCACCTTTTGAGACATAAATACCAATGTGAGCTTTCTCTGAGACAAATGGCTTGATCTAGTGCTCAGTACTTTCCTGGTAGATGACATCTTTTGCAAATAGCATGTCGGCTAGTGTATAATACTCTTTTACAAATGGCCTGGTCAGTAACTATTAACACCTTTCACAAATGACATGGTCAGTGGCCAGTAATATCTTTTACATCGGAGGACAACAGGTGCCCCCATGTCTGGGCTAGGGAGGGGGGATCTACTCTGAGTCAAGACCCCTCCTGTGACAAAGAGGAAAACTTGTTTTACAACTTGAGAGGCCAAGCTAAGCCAAAAGCTAGAAGAAATCTGACATAATTGAAGATAAGATAAAAAAGATGGGAAGAATATCTGTCCCTTGCTGAGGCATGGACTTAAAGACTCCCAAAACCCCACCCCCAGGGCAGAATTTAGCAGTCATTTGAAACCTCATTGCAGGATCTGCATGTTTGCTGACCTCTGACTCAGGAAGTATAAATGCAAATGTCTAGGAACTTTCATAGCTGGACCTGCCTGCTTTCTGATTCTATCCATCTCAAAAGGCATAACTTTGTCTCCTTCTGCTTTTCTTCTCCCTTCTCTCCATACCAGACTACATCCCAAGCCCACTTGTCCTGGTACTTAGGGCACTCTCCCCTTCTCCAACTCTAAATAAACTGTCCTTCAAGTTTCTTTCTGGATCCGTTTTTAAATTCTGTTATCAATGAGGCCAAGAAACTGATGGGGCACCCAGCTGCCCAGTGAGAGCTACATTACCTTTTAATTTATTTTTATCTGTTTATTGATTTATTGTGGTGCTGAGCATCACCCATATTAGCAAGGATTTTACCACTGAGCTACAACCCCAGCCCTGCATTACCTCCTTTTATTTTTTTTAAATAATTCTGCCATGATTCAGAGATATCAATTTAAATAGCTGCTTGAGGTAAAAATGGTTTTAGGATCATCTTATTTAACCAATGAGGCACAGCTCGGCAGATAATTCTTAATTCTTCTACAGAGATGATAATCTCAGTTATGGCCTGAGTATTTATGTGAAGAAGTGCATACTATCAACTCTCTTTTTGATGTCAGTCATCTCTTTCCTCTCAGGCTAATTCCCATTTCTAAGGATCTGCTTTACTTTTTCTTGTTAAATCAGTTTCTTATAGCTGCCATAAAAAAATTGCTACAAACTTGGTATCTTAAAACAATAGAAATATATTCTTTCCCAGTCCTGGAGGCCAAATGTCTAAAATCAAGGCATCAGTAAGGCTATGCTCCCTTCAACGGCCCTAGGAGAGAATCCTCCCTTGTCTCTTCCCTTCCAGCTTCTGGGGACTCTTGTTGTCCTTGGTTTTTGGCAGCAGCATCCAATCTCTGCTTCCAGGTCCACCCCACCCTCTGGCCCTCATCTCTGTGTGTGATTCTGTGCTTTTTCTGCCTCTGATTACAATACTCTCGTGTGGATTTAGGACTAATCCTAATCCAGAACAATCTCATCTCAAACTTTACCTTAGGTACATCTGGAAATTCTCTATTTCTAAATAAGGCCACATGTTGGAGTTGTGGGTGATTCTGAGGGGATACTGCTCAGCCCATTACAATCATCTACTTCACCAAGACTTCTGTGAAAGCACTTCAACTTCTGATGTCAGCTGCTTTGCCTCTTTTTTCAATTAACTCCCAGTTCCTCTTTTCCTGATTAACTCCCCTAGGAGTGACTCATAGATGTGGCCATTCTGCATTTCTAGAGACCTATGTAAATAAGCACCTGTTGTCGTTGTTGTTGTTAGGTGCCGTCGAGTCGAGCCTGACTCATAGCGACCCTATGTACAGCAGATCGAAACACTTGCCGATTCTGTGCCAGGCAAACCATCTTATTTATGTTTAAGCCCATTGTTGCAGACACTGTGCCAATCCATCTGGTGGAAGGTTTATCTCTTTTGCGTTGACCTGCCACTCTTCCAAACATGATGTCCTTCTCCAGGGATTGTTCTCTCCTGAGTACATGTCTGAAATATGTAAGACACAGTCTGGCCATTCTTGCTTCCAAGGAGCACTCTGGTTGTACTTCTTCTAGGACAGATCTGTTGGTTCTTTTGGCAGTCCATGGTATATTCAATAGACGTCTCCAGCACCACAATTCAAAAGCATCAATTCTTTTTCTGTCTCTCTTGTTCAATGTCCAGCTTTCACAACCATATGATGCCACTGAAAATACCATGGCA
>VMDO01006442.1:0-33855 GCA_007922755.1 Pedetes capensis
CCCCTCCCCTCCCCTCTCCTCTCCTCTCCCCTCTCCCCTGTCTCCTCTCTCCTCTCCCCTCTCCTCTCCTCTCTTCTCTCCTCTTTCATTTTCCCCATGGTAATGGGGGCCTCACACACACTTTTGCGTGTGCTCTACCACTGAGCCACACTCCCAGTTCCTTTTTGATTTTTTGTCTTGAGACAGGGTCTCACTAAGTTATGCAGGCTTCCTCTGGCCTCAAGCTCATGATCCTTCCGCCTCTGCCTCCTGAGTTACGGGATTACAGGTGCGCACCACTATGCCCAGCTCAAGGAGCTGCACTTGATGATGAGATAGTCAAGTGCATCACATGTTAGAAGAAGCACAAGGAAAAGAAAGCAGGTGGAGGGAATGGGGAGAGGTGGGCGAGGATTTGCTAGAGGGCCTGGGACGGAGAGGTTTTAACTGATTAAAAGATCAGTCAGCTCTGCCAGAGAAACTCTAGGACAGCCTAGAATCTAATTAAGGACCTTTGCTACATAAATCAGCCACTTCATGAGACTTAAAAATGAATGCACAACATGATCTTGACGAGACTAAATGGCATATTCCGTAATATCTAGGGCAGGCTGCTGTTGCTGTGGCTTCAAAGTGGCATCTCATATTAGATGGAAATTGATTTCTCTCACATACATGGCGTCACCCACGGCGTCCCACAGCCTTCAGCCTTTGTCCTCTCCAGCTGCCAGTGCTTCAGGGCCAAGACCAGGAGGGGGCTTGTGTCACGTTGCTCATGTTCCCTGGGGAGAACCAAGTCACATGGGGATACGTTGCTGCTACAGAGTCTCTAGTTGGGTGACCATGTGCCAAGCTGACAGTCCGTATTGTAGAAGAAAGAGTATGGAGGGACAGAAGTGTGGGGGGCGGATTAGATGTCACCCATAGATGGGATTAAGCTAACGTTTTTTTCTGGCAGTCTTTGTTACACATTCTTACTTTGAAAGTGCACAGTCTTGCCAGCGATGGTGGCAATACCTATAATCTTAGCATGTGGGAGGCTGAAGGAGTAAGATCACGAGTTCAAGGCCAGCCTGGGCTGCACAGTGAGATTCTGTCTCAAAAAGCAAAGCAAAAAAGCAACACAAAACAAAATTAATAATTCTCTTAATGCTAGAGCCCACCATGTTTATCCTGCCTAGAAATTGTAATGACGCTCAGAGAACTCAGCTCAGCTCGGTCTGCCCTATTGGTGAGGAACCACATGGTCTAGAAAGCACTAAATACCTTTTATGAATTTACTGAATTTTACAGTGCGTTAGATGAGGTTCTGTAGAGAACCAAAGCCAGTAGGGGATGGAGGGATAAATGGGGGGAATTGCTCATGTAATTATGGAGGCCGAGGAATCCCATGGGAGGCCATTTGCAAGCTAGAGACCCAAGGAAGTTGGTAGGGAAGTTCAGTCTAAGCCCAAAGACCTGAATGCTTAAGAGGTAGCTGGTGCAGGTCTCTGAGTCCCAAGGTCAGAGAGCCTGGATTCCCTCCTCTCCCCTCCCCTGCCCTCTTCTTCTTCTCCTCCTCTCCTTCTTGTCCTCTCTTCCTCCTTCTCTCCCCGCCTCTAGGGCCTCATGCTTTTGCAAGCACTCTACCACTGAACTGTACCCCAGTCCAATTCTTACTTTTTATTTTGGATCAGGGTCCTGCTAAGTTACGCAGGCTGCCCCTGGCCTCAAACTTGGGATCTTCTTGTGTTGACCTCTGGAATCGCAGGGATTACAGAGGGGCACCATCGCGCCTGGCTGAGAACCTGGAGTTCTGAAGTCCATGGCCAAGAGAAGAGTAGTGTCCCAGCCAGAAGAGAGAGAGAGAGTGAATTTGCCTTTCCCTTGCATTTTTCTGTTTGGACCCTCAGCGGATTGATGGTGCCTGCCCATTAAATGTGCATCATCTTCAGTTCACTGATTCAAGTGCCAGTCTCTTCTGGAAATACCCGCACAGGCACACCTAGAAATTATGTTTTACTAGCTATCTGGGGAGGGCTGGGATTTAGCTCAGTGGGTAAAAAACGCTGTGCTGCAGTCTCTGAAGTTCCAAGTTCAATTCCCAGCACCACAAAAATGGGAGAAGGGCCTGGCAATCCACTCCCAAGGCAATCCCGAAACAGTCAGCCATTGAAAACCCTATGAGGGTCGCTATGAGTTGGATACCGACTCGACGGCTCCTAACAACAACAACAACAACAACAAGCTATCTGGGGATCCCTTAGTTCAGTCAAGTTGACACCTAAAGTTGACCACCATGGACACTAGGAAGGATTTTACCCTCACATAAGCAGAATGTATTTCATTACCCCCTCCCTCTGCCCCCTTGCGGGCATGTGAAGCCATGATGGGCGAAGTTCAAGCTAGATGTGGGAAGGCTTGACCATATATATGCTAATCATGGAGACTGCTATTAATGGTCCTCAGGGAAATTTTCAGTTAGTTTGCCTCAGCTCCTTTTCTGATCTTTATGAGTATTGATACCAGGCTGTTCTACCCTTTCTGTCCAGGGGTTCAATATATAAGGATGGCCTGGGTAAGCCAGTCTGACTGAATGTTATACAGACCATCTGCTTGGGTGAGGTCTTTCTGTAGACCCTGACTCTATAATGTGATGTTGAGCCACTGGATCCTCCTATATTCTGGTACTGAGAACAGGAGCAAAGATGCCAGAGTCTCTGTTCTCACTTTTTCCCTCAGAGGACAACAGCAGTGACTTTTCTTCGTTTTGAAAATTAAAACTTGGGTCCTTGGAACAGTGGCTTCAATATGTTTCTTGAAAATGAGACTTGATCAAATGGCTTGGGAAAAAAATTAGGTTCTCTGGAACAAAGAATGCATTGTGCTGCCCTAGGCTGAGGGCTGTATCTTGGTTAGAATTGGTACTAATTCCTAGCAGGCCAGGAGATACAAGCAGCTAGGCTTTTTAAAGAACATATCACCAAAAACCACTGGCACCTTCTCTTCCCATTTGCTGAACAGGAGAAAGCTGGGGACCCCGGTGAGTTCTGCTGCTAGACCCACGAGGCCTGAGTGTTAGGAGAGGTAGCCCTCGGAGTGGTGTGTAATGAACCAGAAAGCTTTGCCAGGCATGCGTTGGGCTGCAGTGCAGGTGACTGGTGGGGAGGTCTTGGTTGCATTCACACTGGGCCCTTTGAGGCGTCACACAGGACATCCAGTGAAGGCATGAGGCACGCAGGGCGTGCCTCAGTTTTTGTTTCCTTTGGCATAAAACACATTTATCTTTAAAAGCCTTAGTGAGCCTCAAGTTACCAGCACTTGCCTATAATCCCAGTGATTCTCAGTGATTTAGGAGGCTGAGGCAGGAGAATAGTGAGTTTGAGGTCAGAGGCAGCCTGCATGACTGGGAGACACCCTGTCTCAAAATAAGTGAAAAATTAAATAACTTTCTCCGTGGACACACGGGTCTGTGGCTTCCAGATGGCTGAGGTGTGTGAGCTTGGATTACCCTGGCAGTCACTGTCAAGTTGGGAGATGTAATCCAGTTTGTTAGACCTGCCTGCTTTGCCCAGTCTGCTGTTAGGCTTTGGATGTTAGGTTGTTTCTCTGGTAGAATTTATGTAATTGTGAGTTGTGATTGAATTCCCTGCTCTGCAAATGGACATACTGTTTTATCTGAACTCTTTAACTTGTTTTTTCCTTTTAAATGGAGACAGGCACATATGACATTTCTTCTTTTCATCTTATTCAAGAATAGTATTTTAAGGAATCAATAGTAAGAACTTGAGTTTCTCAGGACACAGGTTTTCAGAGGCAATTATTACCTCATTATGGACAATTAATGATTTTATTATATGTATGTATTATATAACAAATCCCAAAGTAATAGTGTCAGTGACATTCCCCCAAGTTGGGGAGCTGTAAAATACAGATTTAAAAGATCCTGGTGCAGGTGTAGCCTCAGGAAGCAGTCAGCTGCCAGGGTTCTTTCTCATGATTCGTGGTTTTGGTTCCGAGGCTGAGCCTTCTGGAAAGGTGACCAAGTATATCAGGGCAGATCCTGCGTGCACTGTGAGTGTCTGAGCTTTTTGAGCTTTTTGTTCCTTGGACTGTGTGACCTTGCCTGTGGTTCCCATTGCAAGTCAGCTTAGCTTGCAGGCCTGGGGTGTAGCTGATCGGGCTTTCCCATGGGTCCCCTGACTCTCATCTGGCCTTGCTTCATTCAGCAAAGTCGTTTTCATTGGTTCTTTGTTCATTTAAACGTCTTTTGTTAGATTTTAGTTGTTTAGGCAAAATATTTGCTTTAAGTAAAAATACTTTTCAATTTTAATTATCCTCGCCCATTGAACATGTATATTATCTCTTTTCTCAAACTATATATAAGATAATCACTGAAGTAATTGTAATAATCTTTTCTTCTTGTTAGTTAGAACCTGGCCCTTTGGATGAAACTCAGATCGCTACTATATTAAGAGAAATATTGAAAGGACTAGATTATCTACATTCAGAGAAGAAGATCCATAGAGATATTAAAGGTAAGAACACAGCTGGTTTTCATTCCTGTGAAATAGCCGAAGGGCAGAGCCCATGGTGCCTCACTGCTGCAGGAAGCCGTCCCGCACCCTGGACTTGCCCTGGGCTGGGAGGTGATGAGAAGGGAAGCCTGGGGCTGTTGTTGGGCACCTGGATTCTCAAGGGATGGGATGGGAGCGGAGCAGTGCGGTGAATGAAATCAGAGTCCGCCCTGGTTGTCTTTTGCAGCGGCCAATGTTCTGCTGTCTGAACACGGAGAGGTGAAGCTGGCTGACTTTGGAGTGGCAGGCCAGCTGACAGATACCCAGATAAAAAGGAACACCTTCGTGGGCACCCCGTTTTGGATGGCGCCTGAGGTCATCAAGCAGTCAGCCTATGACTCAAAGGTAAGAGCCAGTGCTTCAGGCTTGCTGCTCCAGGGCGCTCTCTCTCGCTCTTCAGCCTTGCCCCTTTCCTAGCTGGTCCCTTCAGGTAGGTCATGGTGGCAGTTCCCTGACCTGGCCTCACAATCAGTGTCCTTTGTCTCCTGCTGCATCATTGCACGCCTTGTTCGGTGCAGTTACTGTGGTTTTTAACTTCGTGATATGGTGGGGACACAGAGTGTGTAGGGACACAGGAACTGTGGTGTGACGATGGCGGCAGCAGAGAGGGAGGGACGCATAAAGGAGGATGAAATTTATGCAGAGTGGATGAGCACCAAGCCTGGACAGAGATCCGCTCACCGTGTGCAGGGCTTACAGAGAAAGAGACGGAAGCGCCTCAGCAGAGGGGGAGCGAACGGTGCTTCTGGTGACCGCTGTGACTCTCCCTCCTGTGTTGCTTTTACTTCTCAGTTCTGGTCCTTATTTCTATGAGACAAAATGGCTATCTTTTCTTCCTGCTGCTTTTACTTGCCAGGTTATATTCCTTTTTCCTTTATTTTCCCCCTCTTGCTCTTCAACTCTCTTAAACCTTGTAGTACGCGGTAACAATCATAGGGATTCCATCTCCTGTTTTTCTGATTTTCCCAGTCTGCTCCTTTCACTGGCTTGTACACAGTAAAAACTCTTCACGATCCACAGAAAATTGGCTTTTCTGAGCCAAAAACTTGGAAGCAAACAAATATTTAACTCAGAGTGTCTGCAACAATGGGCTTAAACATAAATAAGATGGTTTGCCTGGCACAGAATTGGCAAGTGTTTCGATCTGCTGTACATAGGGTCGCTATGAGTCGGACTCGACTCGACGGCACCTAACAACAACAACGTTTACAGAATGAATATTATGGATGAGTATTAGGTCTTTTACAAATTTTTTTAATTAAACGGTTTTTTGGAGACAGTCTTGCTATGTGGCTCAGGCTGGCCTTGAACTCATAATCCTCCTGCCTCAGCCTCCTGAGTACTTGGATTATAGGCATGCACCACCACACACTGGCTTGTATCTTCTTTTCTTTTCTTTTCTTTTCTTTTTTCCCTTAAGTACTTGGGGGTTGAACCTAAGGCCTGACACGTACTTTGCAAGTGCCTTACCAGAGGGCTGCACCCCAGCCCATGTTTTATTTTGAGTCAGGGTCTTGCTGAGTTACACAGGCCTTCTCTGGCCTCACACTTGCAATCCGGCCTCTGCCTCCCGAGTCTCTGGGATTACAGGCAGGTGCCACTGCACCCAGCTGTGTGGTGTTCTTTTTCAAAATGGAAACCTCAGCATGTAGTAGACCCTCCATCTTCTTAATGTGTGAAGCATAGCGTAACCTTCCTTTCAGACCGAAGGTCACCGTTGTAAGCAGTCGCCATTATATTATGTCGATGTTAGGTTTGGACCTATATTGTCCCCCAAAGGTCTTGTCATTCGGTCCCAGGCTGGTGGTGTTGCCCTAGGAGGTTGTGGAACCTTGGAGGCAGGTCTTAGCTTTGCGGAAGTGATGTCACTGGACCAGGCCTTTGGAGGTTTTCCGCCTGGACCTGGGACTCCAGTCTCTGTTCCTGTTCCACCATGCCGTGAGGTCATCACTGCCACCATGCCTGTGCTGCTGTCATCATGGACTGATTCTCTAACCGTGAGCTCGCAGTAAACCTCGTCCCCGTAACTTTGTTTGGGTTGGTTTTTCTGCTACAGTGATGACAGCTGACTAACACAGTCGCTGTGGCTGGAGCACACTCTCTTTCTCCATGCAAAAATGAGAGAAGGACCTGGCAGCCCACTCCCGAGATAATTCTGAAACAATCATTGAAAATCCTATGAATTATTTGTAAAACAGGTTTTAAGACATACTTCATCTTTGCTCTCCCAATAAAAACTATACATTCCATTTCTCTTTTTTCTCTTCTTTTCTTTCTCTTCTCCTCCCTTCTCTTCTCTCTCTCTCTCTCTCTCTCTCTCTCTCTCTCTCTTTCTTTCTTTCTTTCTTTCTTTCTTTCTTTTCTTTTCTTTTCTTTTTTCTTTTATTTCTTTCTTTAAAGAAAATGCTATAAATAGCAGAGAAGCACCAACACAGTGCCAGGCATGGCACCATGTCAGGGAGTGTTTTGTTCTGTTGGACATAGGGTCCCTATGAGTTGGACCTGACTCGACGGCATATGATGACAACAGTATTCTCTAGTATAAAATAAAAGATGCTGTTTCACAGTCACAGAAACACACACTTGTCTGGGGGGAGGTAGTGTGAGAAAATGTGCTCCCTCTTCCAACCTTTTAATACTTTACCTTTTACTCGGACTTGTCGAAGGCTGCCCGTAGTTCTTGCATTTCCTTGGGCCATCCTGGTGACTCTTGAGGGCAGTCACACACAAGCAAGCATGGTGCGAAATGGACATTGGGAGCATGGTGAGTGCCCTGAGGTGATGTGGATGTCTTGGAGTTGAGATTCTCAGGAGTGAGCTTTCAAGGTGGGGCAGGGGCTGAGACAGCCCTGTCCTTGGGTGTGGCTCTGGGCCAGCAGCCCTTACCTGGAGCAGAGCCTGGCAGAGCGCCACCTCCCGTCGGGCTCTGGGGCTGTCCTGTGGGACCACTGGGCCTGTGTGGGTGCCTGGTGCTCTTCAGGCGCTGTAGCGGTGTGGCTGTCCTGCGCTCCTTGCACTCAGACTTGCTCCGCTTCTCTCCGCGGCTCCCGCTGTGCGCACATGGGGAGGGGTTTTCCCCATCAGTGTCTGTGTTAGAGATACAGGGAGACCTTTCCACGCAGGGCTCCAGGCCGCTGTCCCAGAAGTTACAGCCACATGCGCCCAGCAGCTTCTGGTCAGGTGCACGTGTGGGTCTCAGGGAAGGGCAGCCTGGAGAAGGAAGGGATCCACCTGCTCCCCGCGTCCTCTCTCGCTGAACCACAGGGAATGGGCACCAGGGCTTCCTGAAGACATATGCCGCCCTGTGTGCTGTGGTAACCTCCTGTGCCCTGACCCCTGGCCATTTGTCTGTGCTGCCTACTTGCTCCCAAATGTGTTTTGCACACACTGGGCATCTTTTGTCATTCTCAGCGCTTTTTTTTTTTGTGGTACTGGGGTTTGAACCCAGGGCCTCGCGCCTGCATGCTCTGCAAGTGCTGGAGCACTGAGCTGCGCCCCCAGCCCATTTTTTTACTTTTTGAGACAGGGTCTCCCTAAGTTACACAGACTGCCTCTGGTCTCGAACTTGCGATCCTCCCGCCTCCGCCTCCTGAGCTGCTGGGATTACAGGCGTGCGCCACCATGCCCGGCCATTCTCAGTTCTTGTTGTAAGCGGTACTAAGTCCTGATTTACCATGTGCCTGAACAACTTTTTTTTTTTTTTTTTTTTGTGACAATGGGGATTTGAACCCAGGACCTTGCACATGCTAGGCCAGCAGTCTTCCACTGAGCACCAGCCCCCGTCAGAACCTCCTTTCTTACTAATACTTTGAAGGTGATTTGGAGGTGCTTTGCTTGTTTTCAGCAGTCCCCAAACTGTGGAGATATCCTGAGGGAGATCACTGCTTCCTGCCAGAGGGGGGCCTTGAGTGAACAGCAGAGCCTTGGGCAGAAGAACCTGAATCATTTTGTTCTTTTTTTTTTTTTTTTTTTTTTTTTTGCAGTACTGGGGGTTGAACCCAGGGCCTCGCACCTGCATGCTCTGCAAGTGCTGGACCACTGAGCTGCACCTCAGCCCATTTTTTTTTTTTTACTTTTTGAGACAGGGTCTCGCTAAGTTATGCAGACTGCCTTCTGGTCTTGAACTTGCGATCCTCCCACCTCCGCCTCCCGAGCCGCTGGGATTACAGGTGTGCGCCACCACGCCCGGCGCCTGTTCTTCTTGAGGTTGTTGAGATGACGTGCTAGCCAAGGGGTTGGGCTCGGGTAAGGGTGCCGCCTCAGTTCGTGTCCCTTTCTTTATCGTCATTTGCTCGGTCAGCTAGCTAGCGAGTGGGCTGAAGTTGTACCCGGGCTGTGCTAAGCCATCTCCAGCTTAGTTGCCACTGGGGGATGCCGTGCTCTATAGGTCAGTGGGGGCCGAGGAGCCAAGGGCAGCTTCACAGATGGGGCATGCAGCCTCTCCAGGGCAGGGGACGCACATGCTCAAAGGCGGCATGTGGGGAGGCAGACGTGGTGTGATGTGGGTGGTGTCCTGCCTGGGACTGACGCACCGTCCGGAGGACAGCGAGAGGCCAGGGTCTGGTTGTGGCCTTAAGAGCAGTTAACTGGTGTTCTTTACTGGCAAGCTGGAAAATACTGAAAAAAGAAATGTGAAGAAAAGACATTTGTAGATGGTACCTCTACGTCATTGGTAGACGTGCTCCCCCAGGTAAGTTATTCCAGTGTCCGGTTGTCTCTGAAGTAGCTGTTTGCCATCTGACATAGTGGGAGAGGGAAACAGGTGACGTGTTGATGGAAAAGTGGGAGAGGGAAACAGGTGACGTGTTGATGGAAAAGAGTAACATTGCTACGGCTGAGCGAGGATGCAGCGGGGTAGAATGGTCTGCTGGGGTCGGAGGCCGGCCTGTCTCCTGCAGAGCGAGGCCGGCCCACTGTGTACGCCACCCTGCTCCCTCCCCACGGATCAGGAGTTCAGGAAGACGAGGAAGGATTGAGACAGCAGACAAGTGACACTGGCTTTTATTTTAGCATTAGGCCACTTTGGGTCAGCCATAAATTGCTATTTAGTGCTGGTGGACATCTTTTATACCGCTAGATCCCACCTATAAATGTGCTCCTAAATATGTGCATTTAAGTACATGTCGTAGCTGTATTAAACCCATTTTTGTTTTGACTAGTTTAGTTAGAGCTGTGACTTGGAGTCATGCATGGTTTTCTTTATCCTTTTTTTCCCTCTCCTGACTTGGATTGAGCCCAGGGCCTTCCACATGCTAGGCAAGTGCTCTACCAAACTGCACCCCTAACCCCCTTTTTAAAAAATGTTTTATTTTGAGATAGGTCCTCAGTCTCTGGCCTTGAACTCATAATCCTCCTGTTTTAGCCTCCCAAATGTTGGGATTAGAAGTGTGTTCCAGTAGTGCCGGCTTTCTTCTTCCTCTTGATTTATAGAGTTGATTAGGGTTCCTTCTAGAATTGTTTTCTGAGTGTATTTTTTTTTAAATAAGTTGCCTATGTCTTCAGGTTCATAGCCAACTCTCTTTGTTTCGCCTCATCGTGAGGGTTTGGGACGTTGTGTGTCACCCCTCCCTGCTATTGGGAAAGGCCTCGACGTGAGGAGCAGAGGATTCTTGAGGACACTGAAGAGCGGCTGCCTACAGGTGTCCACGTGGGAAAAGGTCCGGCCTTAGTCAACAGTTAGGTGCATTTCAGATCCTCTGCCCTTGTAGCTTTGACTTGGGCTGATAGTAAAAGCCACTGTCTGTGTACTCTGTCACCCATGTCTTAATGTGTCATTTCAGATATTTCCCAAGTGGCAGAAAAATGGATCCCTTTTTATACCTCAGTTTTCTTTGCTTTAGAAGATTATTGTCCTTCCCCAACATAACTTGTATTTTAACACTCAGGCCCACATTCTAAGTCAGGTGCCAGGTGCCCTAGCTGCAGTAATAGTCAAACTCTGAGGTTTCTCTAAGGCCATGTTGTTACACGATACTTCGTTAAGGTAACAGGCCATAGTAACTTAATCATTCTTCTGAGACTGAGTAAGTAATATTGCTGTTGAATATTTGGGGCAGCATATACTGCTCCAGATCCCACATTTACTTAGGCTAGATCCCTACAAGTGGGATTAATTGGTTTTCACAAGTTGGGCTGTTTTGTGGCTTTTAATTGATTTGCCAAATTCCTTGGCATTTAACTGCCGGTCCGTGCCCAGGTTTGTCAGCAGGGTGTTACATGTCTGGAGAGCGAGACTGCAGACAGGAAGCCCTCCTTGGACCCTGCAGAGGTCTTGGGCAGAGGGCAGAGCACAGCAAGCCAGGAGCAGGAGTGAGGACACCGGGCATCAAGAGTTCAGGAGCGGTGTGCCTGGTGCCTGGCTGGGTTTACGGGGCTTGTAACAGGAGTCCCAAGGAGCTGAGCGACCCGTGGGCCCCTGGCCAGGCTGCCTGGGAGGATGGCCCATGCTTTGTCTTGTTGTTGCTGTCCTGGCCACCCTTACGGGAGCCAGAGTGACAGAGCCTGAGCTGGGCCAAGGCCAAGGCGCAGCTGGGGAAGGGATTGCTTGGTTGGCTTCACTGGAGCTTGGAGGGGCCTGGAGGGTGGAGGCGCGTGGATGGAAGCCCTGGCTCTGCGTGGCTAGGTGAGGGCGAGGGGGCGGGTGCTGATCACACAGGCTTCCCAAGGAGCCTGTGTGTGAGAAGTGCAGCCTCGTGTGCGTCAGATCTGCCGCCTGTGTTCCCGAAGCTCGCGTTCCCTCCTTGTGCGGCTCCCTCACCACATCCTGTCGCCCCACAGCTCTGGATGTCACGCACCCGGCTTCCTCCTCCGAGGGCCCAGGGACTCTGAAGCAAACTGCATTCCTGCTGGTTTTTGAACTAGTACACACACATCATCAAGGATTCCAGATTGCAGAGAGTAGGAAAACAGGAGTGTCACTCCTAATACCAGTTCTTCTAGACGGATCTATTGGGTGTAAGGTTTTAGTGCAGAGAATGTAGAAGAAGTCCTGGCGACAGCTCTTCCTGGCTTCCCCAAGAACAGAAGAAAATGGACGGTGTGGTGGGCACCAGCCCTGCGGGCTGCAGGGCCAGGGGCCTCTGTGGGTTTCTGGTACTCATGAGGTTGCAGCAACATGGCTAGCGAGTCCTCTCCAGGTTATAAAAGGCCACAAACTGTCCAGGCCCTGCAGTCACCTAAACAAGGCTCTGGCCTTCTGCTTTCTCTCTGTACGGAGAGCTCGGGTCAGGTTCTAGCTGAAGTTCTGAGAACAACGGTGGATTTGTACAGTGCCCAGTGGCACGAGGGCAGCGTCCCTGGACTCAGGTCATTCTCCAGTCTGCTCCCTGGGTTGTCTTTCTCAGGCCGTTCTTTGCAGTGTCAGCTTCTGCCCTGTTCCCCGGGACTAGTATCAGCTCCTGACAAAGTCTTGTTAACTGTTGTTGTTGTTAGGTGCCGTTGAGTTGAGTCTGACGCATAGCAACGCCCATAGAGTTTTCAGTGGCCAACTGTTTCAGGATTGCCTTGGGAGTGGGTTGCCACGTCCTTCTCCCATTTTGAGGTGCTGGGAATCGAACTCGGGACCTCAGAGGCTGCAGAGCAGCGCTCTACCAACTGAGCTAAATCCCAGCCCTCGTTAACTGTAGTGTTCCTGAAAACCTGCCCCACTCTTCACAGTACCCGTTCGTGGAACCCACCATTCACCTAGTCCATCAGGGCCTGTTGGGCAGTTGGACACTGGATATCCTGTGTGGGGCTGCCTGATTCCTGCCAGTGGAGAGTTAGCAGAGTCTCTGGATTCACTGAACCTATAGGACCTTTTCCCAGGACATGTAGGAGCTAGAGAAGCATTAAATGCCATCAGGAAGAAACCACAGACACAACCAGAACTTGAGACCTTTGTTTTCTTAAGTCAGTGGCACTGGGGAGTTGAGCGCGTGGTCTCTTCTAGATAAGAGCCTCGGGCAACCTAACCATCCATTGGGAACGTGTGGACCTTGCTTGCACCCTGATTCAGATAAACCAACCAGGGGAAGTTTCCTTTGAATAATAGAGAAGATTTAATTACTACCCAATATTAAGGAATCAGGGCTGGGATTTAGCTCAGTGGGTAGAGCGCTGCGCTGCAGTCGCTGAGGTCCCGAGTTCAATTCCCAGCACCACAAAAATGGGAGAAGGGCCTGGCAATCCACTCCCAAGGCAATCCCGAAACAGTCAGCCATTGAAAACCCTATGACGGTCGCTATGAGTCAGGTACCAACTCGATGGCACCTAACAACAACAACAATTAAGGAATCACAGACGCTCCTCCATAAGCCCATTGTAGTTGAATATGTTGTTGTTGTTGGGTGCCATTGAGTCGTGTCCGACTCATAGCGAGTCTCACAGGGTTTTCAGTGGCAGATTGTTTCGGGATTGCCTCAGGAGCGTATTGCCGCGTCCTTCTCCCATTTTTGCGGTGCTGGGAATCGAACTCGGGACCTCAGAGATTGCAGAGCGGCACTCTACCAGCTGAGCTGTATCCCAGCCCGTAGTTGAATATAGTGAGTTAAAAATGCCTTGACTCCGCCCCACCTCTGGAACATCCTGGCGACCCCGTCCACCGTAGAGTGTTGGTCGTTCCCCCTTCTGATCAGAGGGCTGGGTGTCTCTACCCACGATCATAGAAAAAAATTGTACTGGACATTGCCCGCCGCAGAAGAGATCCAAATGCGAAGTACAGTTTCTCCTGCATGTGTGTCACTTTCGCACTATTGAAGAATTGCTCCATTGTAAAGCTGAACCATCGTAAGTTGAGGACTACCTGCATTGGTAATTTTAGGTGTAAATATGTCATAAAAAGGTCTTACGTTGCACACTGGGTGGGGGCATAGGTGTCATGACAGCTGATCCATTTTTAAATGTATTATGCTAACAAGTAGACGCCTGCAGCTGTAGCCCTGTGGAATCCGATCCCGTCAGATCTCGGAAGCTAAGCAGGGTCAGGCCTGGTTAGTACCTGGATGGGAGACCACCTGGGAACACCAGAAGCTGTAGGCTTGGGAGAAGGACCTGGCAACCCCCTCCCAAAAATCAATCTGCCATTGAAAACCCTATGAACAGCAGAGAAGCACTGACAGTTGTGTTTCCCCTATTGTACAGAGGGTCGATATGAGTCGGATACAGACTCGACGGCACCTAACAACAATAACAACAACAACAAGTAGACAAAGCCTATGTGGCAAAATGTTAATTAAATTTGTGAGCTAGATGCATAGGGATATGTTATATTAATAGTCTCCACTTCTGGGTATGTGTAAACGTTTTTGTTTTATTTTTGCAGTATTTGGGGGTTGAACCCAGGGCCTTGTGCCTAACTTTGCAAGTCCTCTACCACTGGCCTGCACCCTCCGCCCTTTTTTAAAATCTTTCGAGTCAGCATATCACGAAGTTATGTTGGCTGCCTCTGACCTCGAACTTGCGATCCTCTTGCCTCTGTGTCCTGAGTTGCTGGGTTTATCAGAGTGCGCTTCTGTGTCTGACAGTGAACACTTTTCCAAAACCTTTTTTCAAGTTCTGAGCGCTGTGATAGGCACCTTGCATAGCCACCTCATAGACTGCAGGTGAGGTGACAAGGCTTAGAGGGAGCTGTTTTGTCTCATGTCAACAGGACTCTTGAGTGTAGATCTGGCATTTGAACCCATTCTCTAAGACCTGGGTGCCTGCTCAACCTCTGCTGGCCCTGGCTCCAGGGACTCCACTGCCTACCTGGTGCACTCGCAATATCTGCCATAGGGGTGGTCACACAGCCGTCTTGAATGTAGGAGTAGATGTTTGTATAGCAAATTTTTCCAGTTGCTTCCTGTTGTGAAAGTATACCAAGGGCTTATGTTTCTTATCAGTTAAAATAGAACTGTCTTTTTCAAAACCTTAAAATCACATTAAGAGATCCCGTCTCTCTTTTTTCCGTAGGTGTTTGAATTTATCCCTGCTCCGAGTCTATAAAGATGCTTTGTCATTGCAGGCAGACATTTGGTCCCTGGGCATAACAGCTATAGAACTGGCGAAAGGGGAGCCACCTCATTCCGAGCTGCATCCCATGAAGGTTTTATTCCTCATTCCAAAGAACAACCCCCCGACGCTGGAAGGGAACTACAGCAAGCCCCTCAAGGAGTTCGTGGAGGCCTGCTTGAACAAGGAGCCGAGCTTTGTGAGTTTGAGTCTCCTCCAGCGTGGCTGGGCTTGGTTTACTCCACCTTGGCGGGATTTCTTCAGTCACCATGCGTATCTTTCTTTTCCTGGAATAAGTGATTTAGGGATTAGACACCTGTTCAGTTTATTTCAGATTTCCTAGCATCTCATGCCTCGTTGTGTGCCGTCGAGTCGGTATCCAACTCATACCAACCCTCATAGGGTTTTCAATGGCCGACTGTTTTTTGAGATTTACTTGGGAGTGGATTACCACATCCTTCTCCTATTTTTGTGGTGCTGGGAATCAAACTCGGGACCTCAGAGACTGCAGCACAGCGCTCTACCCACTGGGGATTTAGCTCAGTAGGTAGAGCGCTGCGCTGCAGTCTCTGAGATCCCGAGTTCAATTCCCAGCACTGCAAAAATGGGAGAAGGGCCTGGCAGTCCACTCCCAATGCAATCCCAAAACAGTCAGCCATTGAAAACCCTATGAGGGTTGCTATGAGTCGGATACCGACTCGATGGCACCTAACAACAACAACAACATGCCTCCTTGAGCCTAAAGAATATTCTCCTTAATATTACAGGTGGAATCAAATTTTATTATTAAAGAGGAGGCTCAGGCTCTCAACCTGAGCTGTTTTTGGTAATGGCAGAGGCTAGCCTGAACATACTTGTAAAGTAAATGTGTTTCGTGTCTAGTTGGCATGTGCCAGGAAACATGACAAATAAGATACAAATGAGCCACCCGCCTCTTCCCCTCCTCCTTTCTTTGTTTAGTCAGCAGTGGCAGAGCCCGCAGCATTAATGACGACATAGCTTTATCTCATGTTTCTCTCAGAATTAGGGCATTTCTTTGAAAGCTGCCTGTGTATTTTGGTGTTGCATGTCACGCCCTGTGTCCTTGCTTTGTTTCTGAGTTTTCTGGCAGAGGTAGCTGAAGGCCAGGCTGACTCCCTGTCACACACCCCACCAGTCCCCCCAATTGACTCTTACCTAAAACTGGGCGACGAGGGATGAGTTTTACAAGACTGGAACAGCTTCCTAATAACAGTGCTGGCTGTGGTGAAGGAATTCGATAGGGACGCAGCATCGTCTAAAGCACATGCAGCGTGTGCCGGCTGAGGTCCGGGGCCAGCATCTGGTTACTGCATTGGGTCGGGGTAGGCGTTGTTCTACCTGCCATGGGGCCTCTGAATAGCACACTTCTGGTACCGGCCGGTTCCCAGGTACAGCTCTCCACTCCCGCCTTGGCCCTCCACCCTTGGAGACGAAGAATGCAAAGCTGAGAACATGAGCACCTTGGGGCGGTCTAGAGAGTCCCCGTCATTGGGAGGGCCGGGGACACCTGAGGTTCTCAGCTTTGAGTCTTGAGGGAGCTGCTGGCTCTTGTTAGGAAAGCCGTGGTAGCTTGGAGTAGGTGGGAACCTGGTCTCCCTGGCTGGCATCTCAGTTCCTGCTGTCTTTTCCACATTTGGCCCCCCTGGGTTTCTTGGGAGCCTCCAGGTGCTGGCTTTGCTGTCCTGCAGGGTTGAAGCCATTGGTGAATTCAGGGTGTGCCGTTTGGCTGGAGCCATGCCAAGCCCTGGCAGGGATCCAGCCCTTGGCTCAGTCAACAGGATGGGGACAGAATTGCAGAGCTGCCTTTTCTAAATTGGGGAGAGTTGGTGAATGGGGACCCAGGTAGGATCCAGGTAGGACCCAGGTAGGCTTCTAGCATGCAAAGAAGGGGTCTTTGCTCAGTCCTGTCCAGCTTCTTGTGGATGAGACCAAATTGGCCTATTCTGTTCTTACGGCTGGAGTGTTAGCCTAGCAGTATAGAAAGTTAGCAGTAACTTAGAGCACTGTTTCCTCTGTCCACATCTGCCATGAAGCGTGAGTATAGCTAGGAGGTTGGTCCTCTCAGATGGCCCCTTGTGAAGTTGGGTGCAGGTCTGTACGTGTCGGGTCGGAGCAGGGGCCACTGTGTCTCTTACTTTGATTAGACGCTTCCTGGCACAGTGTTGAGGATTTCTGTCAGAAACCAAATGTCGCATTCACCCCATTCTTGGAGTGTCCCAGGCGTGGATATGTGGTGATTTGTCTTCCACGAAGCCTGAGGGAGGAGGTTTGCCGCAGAGCCTGACGTTGACGTATTAGCGGGGTGGTCTGGCATTTCGCTGCAGAAGTTTGTCCTTCGGGGCGGCGTGGAGGAGAATGGAGAATGAGCTCCGCCTCATATGCTTCCGGGTGTGTGTGTTGTCCAGAGACCCACTGCTAAAGAGCTACTGAAGCACAAGTTTATAATACGCAACGCGAAGAAAACGTCCTACCTGACGGAGCTCATCGACAGGTACAAAAGGTGGAAGGCTGAGCAGAGCCACGACGACTCCAGCTCCGAGGACTCAGACGCGTACGTCACCTGCAGAGCTGGGCCCGGCGGGTGCGGCGGGCTGTGGGTCCTGTCTCGTCGGGGTGGCTTTGCTTGCTGTTTAGATCATCTGGGTGATGGCAGCTTCTGGGTGTGCACCGTGTGGGCACGGGCAGGAGTCTCTAGCTCATGCATTGTTGATGGAGTGGCTCTGAGTGCATCCGTGTGACAGGAAGGTGCTTGGGGACTGTGACCCCTGCTCCTGCTCTTAAAGTACCAGCCAGATGAAACCCACGAGCATAGTTTTGAAGGGTTGCAAAGGCACGTTTTGTGACCCCTCTGTGCCCCGGGAGACGCTTGCCCTGTAAAGCTGTGAGGGGGACTTCCTTGCTGAATGCCGGTGTCCAGTTTGGCACCAGGTTCCACTGGCTGGAGAGTGAGGGGGCTGGAGAGATGGGGGCAAAGGAGGCTGACTTGGCCCATCTGACATGAGAGGGGAAGGAAGTGCTTGGAGGCCACGCGCAGCGTGCTGGTGGGCTGTGCCGCACAGCCCAGCCCGTGGCGCAGGCCATACACCTAGCCGGTGGACCGAGAACTTCTGGAACAGACCAGAGTGGGTCTCCAGGTCCCCGGAGAGTCTTATAGCTCAAGTTGAGGATTTGAGGTGATGGCGATGGGAGGTTGGGGTGGCAGCTATGTGAGGCAAGATGGAGAGTAGAGGGAGACTTCCAGAGCCAGGTGTGGGGACAGATTTGGGGAAAGGAAGGGAAGGTGTCCTAAGTTTTGGCAGCGTGGAGGGTGGCGTTGCAGAGACGAGGCCTGGGAACCTGCGTTCACTGTGGGCCCTGTGCAGTGTGAGCTGCTGCCCGGGGTTTGAGATGCACAGCTTAAGCTGCCATGAAGTGTGGAGTTCAGGCCATCAGCGAGGCAGATGGTACGGACTTAGGGGTCCTTGTTGTGTAAAAAGGAACCCTGAAAACGGAGTCACTCAGGCTGTGTGTGTAGCGTGAGGAGAGCTAGAGCCAAGGACCAGTCCCCTAGGAAGCCAGCATGGGGAGGCGGCTGAACCTGTGAGCAAGATGGGGTGGGTATGGCCCCACCCAGGGGAGGGGACCAAAGCACAGGCTGGCCACAGCGTCCAGGACCGTCACTGGGGTCATGCAGTCTGAGGACTGAACTAGCGTCCCCTTATCTAGCAGTGTGCACAGGACGTGACGTCACAGGAGGTGGAAGGTGACAGGTGGAACCGCACATCCAAGAGGTGTGGCTGTGTGGGTGTGGCCGGGGAGAGAAGGGGAGCACAGGCTTTCAGCCTTGCCAGAGAAGAGACCCAGGAGGGGCAGCAGAGGGGAAGTGGTTCTCCAGGGGGGATGTGGCCTCTTCACATGTGGGAGGCGGAGGCAGGATGGGTATGGGTGCCACTGGCATGGTGGAGCGTGGTCCCAGGAACCACACTCTGGGCTCCTGTGACGTGAGGCAGTTTGACCATGGAAAATCGCAGGGGCCCTGGCTGGGCAGTGGTGTGATTGGTGGGGGTGGGGCGATTGGAAACAGCTGTGGAGCATGCGCTGGGCAGTTCGTGTGCACAGTCTGGTGGCCTGGTGCCTGCCTGATGGTCATGGTGGATCTGTGTGTCCAGGGAAACAGATGGCCAGGCATCTGGAGGCAGCGACTCTGGGGACTGGATCTTCACAATCCGAGAGAAGGATCCCAAGAATCTCGAGAACGGAGCTCTTCAGCCTTCGGATTTGGAACGAAACAAGGTACCTTTGGTGACACACCAGTGTTAATGCTTGTCTGTTGGCTGCATTTCGGAGTCCTTTGTATCCAAAGCTTGCTGGGGCGCAGGCGGATTGTCCCTTGCAGCAAAATCCCCTTGGTGGGCCTTTGACCTTAGGAAATCCAACAGATCAAGAGGTTTAGTCCTGTCTGACTATCTAAAGATTCAGACCTGAGAATCTGGTGCTGCTGTGCTCAGCAGTGCTGATTTCTTTCCACTTTACCAATGCATCACACGGGTCCTCCCAGCCCTTTGCCACGCGGTGCAGTGTCGTGTGAAGAGACTTCACGTCTCTCCACGGATCTATATCTGTTGCATGTTGGGTGACCTGTGTAATGCCATAATTTTGTGAGACCAGAATGAAGTGTATTGAATTATTGCCAGTGTGAATGTTAACTCTTTCTGATGGCCTTTTCTTTTTCTCTCCAAGATGAAAGACATCCCAAAGAGGCCTTTCTCTCAGTGTTTATCGACCATTATTTCTCCTCTGTTTGCAGAGGTAAGACACATGGCTGCCTCTCTGGAGAGCGGTGAGAGGGGAGGGAGGGGTGCAGGGTACCACTCTGTGCGGCCATTGCCAGTACCAGGTGGGGGCGTTAAAGCAGTGAGTAAAGGCAGGATCAGCAAGTCTGTGTTGTGTCCACAGCAAGCTGCAGGCGCCCGGCCCTGCCTTCTGCTCCCCTGGGCGGCCGTCTTCTGTTGCATCTCCCTGGGGGACACCACGGAACCCAGAGCCGTGCCTCGTTGGGGTGATTTCCAGCCTCGGCTGTGCGGCTTCCTGTGCAATGTGGTTGGGCGCTGCCCAGTCTCCGCCTCAGACACAGTTACGGCAGCTTGAGAAAGTAACTTCTTCACTTTGAAGGAGCCGCTGGGTTCCCTTGAGTCCCCATGTTTCCCTTGTGCCACCACAGTTCCCTGTGGCCTGTACCCACGGGGCTGCCATCACCACGGGGCCACCCTGTGCCCAGGTGAGGTGGTGCATAGCCTGGCCCTCCCTCGGCTCCCCTGCTGCCTCTCGTCCTGGGGCGACTCCACGTGTCCTCGGGTTGTCTCTGTTCTGGCTCAGGCTGCCCTGAAGATAGTTGATGGCAAGTTGCCCCCGCACCTGTTTGTGTGGTTCAGGCCTCTCTAGGTGCTTTCCCCAGTGGCTGCCTATGGGTTCCTGGGACTTGAGGCTGGTGGCCCGAGGGAGGGAGGCAGCCACACAAGGGCATCCCCTTTGCTCATGTCTGTCTGTCTTGCCTGAGTCACAGTGTGCCCAGCCAGCCAGTCCCGCCAGTGCCCCTGCCCAGGCCCCTCCCTAAAGTTTTCATCCCTCAGGGTCCTAGTGCCCTGCCGTCCCACCCAGCCAAGTCAGGGCCAGATGCGAGGATGGCAGGGCCTGGAGCCTGAGGGTTACCTGCACCGCCATTGCGGTTTGGAGCATCTCAGCATGCTGGTGGCTGGTGGCAGGTGGCAGGCAGCCGGGGCAGGTGGGGGCCCAGCCACGTTGCTCTCTGGCTCTGACCGCTTCCTGGGGGTGAGCACTCTCGGTAGTGCCTCCAGTAGACACTGTTGTGCTCTCTGGTGCTATATGGGGCCCTTAGGGGGTTCTAGCTGCCAGGCTGCTCTCCTGTGACCTCCCTGGGCCACCCTTAGTAGGATCAGTCAGGAGATTAGGGAAAACAGCAGGGGTTTCTCAGTTGCCTGAAGCTACTCATTTTTTACTAGGCTTAAGAAGAAATTATTGAATTCATTATTCAGTACCTATCTCACATTAATTCCAAATGCAGTAATATCCTAGATTTTCTGGGCTAACCAAAAGGTAAACTCACAGGCGTCTTTTCCTAGATAGGTGTTTTTATAATGGAGTATATTGGCAGAGGACTCCGTGGAAATGTGTGCTGTGAAGTGATTGGGAGTGGTAGACGAACATGAGGCTATCCCAGGGTCCTCTGTGTTGCAGCCTGACAAGCAGTGTTTTTTGCACCCTTGGGTGCCTCCACAGTCAGCCCTGTCCAGTTTTTCCATAGCCCCCTTAGGAGCAGGGGGAGGAAGCCTTGCTTTTAGGGTGACACTGGTCTGGCATTGAGAATGTGTTTGCAATGCCTTGCAGAGCCCAAGCTGAATGTTTTATGAAATACATGTAAAGCAGTGGATGACGGGCTCCTGGGGGTCCCCTGGTGTCTCTTCCTCCATAGCTGCCACCTGGAACTTCTTCTGGGAGGCGTTTGCTCCTGAGCTGGGCTCTTTCTTGACCCAAGGCAGCTCCCGTGCTTACATTTCACGTTTTGGATCCATCTTGAATGGGACTTGGAGTTGACCTATCAAAGGAGGTGCCTAGAGACCACTGTGATTTCTCAGGGGAGCAGAGGGAGGGGTCTTGGGGGTTCCCAGAATTTAGGGCTGCCACATAAAGAACATTTTGAAACACTCTGGACCGAATAGGCAGTCTGCTGGAGTTGCAGATCCAACCTGTTCATATCAGAAGCTAAATTTAGTTGACCCATACTGTAGCCACAGTGTCAAAACCAGAGTGGTACCTGGAACGCTTTGACATTGTTTTTCTGGGACAAGATTAAGGTTGGAAAAAGTAGAAAAAAAGAAAAATGGGGGTACACCATCAGAACGGGAAGGTGCACAGAGCGGGCTGCCTGTGTTCTGGCTTGGCAGTCTCAGTTCGGGCCCATCTGTCGCCCTGGATGTACTTGCCGTTCTCAGAGGTCTCTGATTAGGATGCAGAGTGACCCAGTGACCGCCGAAGCTGTTGCCTGGGATCTGTGGGCCTGGACTGGTGCTGTGGCCCATACGTGTCCTCCCTGCCGTGCACACATCTCAGGTCTGCGCATGTGAGCCATGCAGCTCTTCCCTTGTGTGTTTCAGCTGAAGGAGAAGAGCCAGGCATGCGGAGGGAACCTGGGGTCCATAGAGGAGCTTCGAGGGGCCATCTACTTGGCAGAAGAGGCCTGCCCCGGGATCTCCGACACCATGGTGGCCCGGCTCGTGCAGCGGCTGCAGAGGTAATAGCTGCCGGGCACCGCCTCACGCAGGAGAACCCTCGTGGAGGGCAGTCCATGGCACTGGTGCCCCTGCTCCATAGGCAGGATGGGGAGGCTTCCAGGGGCCGGAGCTTGCCTTGTCACTTTGTTGCTTGGTTCTTAGTCTGTTCGTCTTGTCTCCCGGGCCACAGGCTTAGAGTAGACTCCAGCTTGTTCCGATTTACGTGAACCAATAGAAATGAATGACACGGATGTGGAAGCTACTCGAAGGGGCTGCAGAACTTTGAATTAGTAGCTCTTGTCGCAGAAATACAGAATGTCTGCTCTGAACTGTGCAGCCCGCTTACCAGCCTGATCAGCCAGAAAGCGTAGTCCTTGGCCACTCGCATGTAACTGCCCTCTGGGTTTTATTTTAGGCTTTTGATGTCCAGTGACCAGAGGCTAGAAGCATTGCCACGGCGCGCCCTGAGAATGAGTGGGCTGTTCTTTACCTTAGTGGCTGTGAGCTGTGCCTAGAAGCCTCGCCAGAGCAGCTCCCCATCCCGACCTGGTAGCTTTGGCTACATGTGCTCCAGGCTTGGGAGTCAAAGAGAATTGTAATTGCTAAACTTTTAGAAATTGTTCTGCAGTATGGGACAGTTGAACCCAGAGCCTCACGCATGCTCTGCCATTGAGCTGTACCCCAGCCCTTTCTTATTTTTATTTACTGATATATTTATGTGTTTGTGAGACAGTCTGAAGTTTATATTAGGTAAAAGAAAGGGGTGGTAGACACTTCAGAGTAGAGTGCAGACACATAGGGAGAGAGATCTCAGAATCATAGTACATATCCAAGACATGGATGTAGGCTTCTTGAGAGAGGAGAGCCCTATTTTTAATTTAATTTTGAATTTTTGAATTTTAATGTTTCACAATCCTTGTGGGTTGAATGCAGGGCCTTGCACATTGCAAACTGCTCTACCACTGGGCTGCACCCCCAGCCCATTTTTTTATTCTTTGAGTCAGGGTCTTGCCAAGTTATGCAGGCTACTTCTAGGCTTGAACCTGTGATCCTCCTACCTCTGCCTCCTGAGTTATGTCTCTAGGATCACAGGTGTGTGCCACCAAGCTTGGCCCCTTTTTATTTTTTGAGACAGGATCTCAAAATTGGGTAGGCTGCCTATGGTCTCGAATGCGCGGTTCTTCTGCCTCAGCCTCCCAAGTTGCTGGGATTACAGGCATGCTCTCCTGGCTGATACTGCAACTTTTTACAATTTAAGATAAACAAAAACTGCTAGCTGGGCGTGGTGGCGCACTCCTGTAATCCCAGTGGCTTGGGAGGCAGAGCCAGGAGGATGGCAAGTTTGAGACCAGAGGAAGTCTGCGTAACTTAGCGAGACCCTGTCTCAAAAAGTAAAGGGGAAAAAAAAAGGGCTGGGGGTGCAGTTCAGTGGTCCAGCACTTGCATAGCATGCAAGCGCAAGGCCCTGGGTTCAATGCCTAGTACCGCCCAAAAAAAAAAAAAAATTAATTAATTAAAAAAATTAAAAAAATAAAAATAAAAACTGCTTACTTGGTTGCCTTCAATCTTGAGACAGTGGAAGGAGCCAGTGATCTTTTTAAGTGATTTGTCTTCTGCCCCTCTTTTTGTGCTAAAAGCAATATAACACATTATACAAGTAAAGGAAAATGGGATTTGAAAAGTCACTTTTATGCTTATCCCAACACAACTTTTTAGATTGCTCTAGCTTTGCATCTCTTCATACCTCCTCCTAGTGCCATTTATTATTAAAAAGAGCTTCATAAGATGGGCATGATGGTGCACGCCTGTAATCCCAGTGACGCCAGAAGTAGCAACAGGAAGATTACAAGTTTTGAGGCCAGAGGCAGGCTGTGTAACTTGGCGAGACCCTGACTCAAGAAAGAAAGAAAGAAAAAAAAGCCTCTTGATAAAGCAACCCAAACATGGAAACTGGGTATTTGTTAGTATCGAATACGGAGTTTTATTCCTTTTATAGTGTGGTGTCACTTCCAATGATTTGTTTGAGATAGGGTCTGTGTAGCCCATGCTGACTTCAAACTCTAGATCTTGCCTCAGCTTGCTGAGATCGGAGATTACAGACCTGTGCTGCCACATACAGGGTTTTTTGCGGAGGGGAGTGTGGGGGGATTGAACTTGGTGTTTGAACCCAGGCCCTCTCACATGCTTTGCAAGTGCTCTTATCACTAGACTGCACCCCAGTTTTTTTTCTTCTTTCTTTTTTCTTTTGAGTCATTGTCTTGCTAAATTACTGAGGCTGCTTCTGGCCTTGAACTTGTGATCCTCCTGTCTCAGCCTCCCAAGTTGCTGGGATCCCAGGTGTGCGCCACTGTACTCGACCCACATGTAGTTTTGTAATGCCACTTTTAGAACTGGTGTTTTCTGTATGGTCCAGGGTTGCCCGAAGTGGTTACGAGTGATTTCTGTGTGTGACTTGATTTTCCCCATAGCTCAGGCACATTTGGTGTGATCTGTGCACCCTTAATTGCTTAGCTCAGTTGGTAGAGCACTGCTCTACAGTCCCTGAGGTCCCAGGTTCGATTCCCAGCACCGCAAAAAAACGGGACCAGGATGTGGCAATCCACTCCTGGGGCAATCCTGAAACAATCAGCCATTGAAAATCCTATGAGGATTGCTATGAGTCAGACATGACTCGACGGCACTTAACAACAACAGATAATTTCCTGGTCCTGGGATGCCCTTGTCTCTGTTTCCCTAACTCTCCCTGCTCATGATGCACTTGATCTGCCAGCTCCGTCAATAGGATTGCGAACCATGCATGAGTTTTACATTTTCTAGTACTTAATTGAAAAAGTAAAAAGAAGCAAGCAAAATTAAATTTAATAGTATTTTTATAACCTTTTGTGTTCAAACTTACAATCAATATAGATAGTTATCAGTAAGATATTTTGCATGTTTTTGTACTGTGTCTTTGAAATGTATGTGTTCTGCAGTGACCCGTAAGTCTCAGTGCTCTCGTGTCTCAGGTTCAGTAGACACCTGTGGCCCCTTGCTGACTGGACCTTCCTGCAAAGTCAGCACATGGCTGGGCTTGGGCTCCTTACCCTGTCCCTGCAGTCTCGGCTGTGGCTGTCCATCTTCTCCCTCAGGCTCCTGCAGGTCCTCCAGTGATAGGAAGCCAAGAGCAGTGGCCGCTGTTTGGCCTCTTCTCACTTTGCTCCTGGCCAGTTACTCAGAGAGAGAGAGAGAACTGACTTCTGTCTAGAGCATTTCCAAAGTCAGTCTGTCTGTCTGACTTTCAAATGTCGCTTGGATCCTTTCATGTGATACTCAATCATCACATGGCTCAGTCATTTATAGTTCTTGAAATTTTGGTCTTAGGATCTGCAGCTAGAGTGACTCTTACGGGACCGTTTGTTCTCTGGGAGGGTGCCAGGTAGTCCCATTGCCTTAACAAAGGGACTCTAGGTTGGAATATTTGAAGTGAGCCCCCTAGTGTGTCCTCAGCTATCCCTTGGCCCTGTGACTTGGAGTCTGTTTTGTGGTGACTGCGGGAATCGTGGCCAGGAGAACCCCGCCCTTCACCCACTTGTATTCCGAGGCAAGACAGTAATGTAGAATTTTTGGGAAGCCAGAAAGGACACACGGTCCCACCATTGTAGTCCAGTTATTACCACAGTTCTTGTTTTTCGATGTGTTGCCTTTCAGTGTTAGATATAAGTTGTAAGCTTAATTTCCCTATATATCTGCAATTGAAGTGTTCATATGACTTTTTTCTAAAGTGTTTTTGTTAAAGAATTTGTGCATGTGAACTGTACATGTATAATGCGCCTAAAATGTTATGCACTTTATACACTTGTGTGTATTTGTTTTCTTTTCCTCTTTTCCTCCTTTCCTTCCCAGTGCTGGGTGTTGAACCCAAGGGCCGCGTGCACGATAGACAAGTACTCTGATACTGAGTTGCACCCCTGGCTCCGTTTTTATTTTTCTTGAGACAGGATCTCACTAACTTGCATAGGCTGCCTCTGGCCTCAACCCTGCTATCCTCCTACCTCAGCCTCCTGAGTAGCTGGTATTACAAGCATGTGCTATGACACTCGGCCTATGTGTATTTTTCATATTGCTTAAATATCATTTGAATTTTTATATCTCAATTTGCATAATTAACTTGTCTGTTGAATATCAAAGGTGTTTCAAAATTATACTCGCAAAAAATCCTGAGGGACATCTTATTCGAATACACAGTTCCTTCATTTGGGCTGTGTTTCTGAAACCATGCTAGGAAATGAGTTGCCTAGACTCCATTGAAATTTTAGTGGCCACAGGGTTTCCTGCACTTGGGCTTACCTCAGCCATAGATATGCATCCCTGGGCCTACTGTGTCATTAGCTGTTACTAAAAATTGATCCTAAGTAAGTATCATTTGCTTCTTCAGGGAGGCTGAACGCATTCTCACTTTTTGTTATACACTGTTAAGTTTTCGCGCTGGAGCCATGCTTTTCTTAGTCTTTAAAAATTCCTTGTAGAATAGACTCATTAACCCATTGATACTTGATCTATTAATTTTTTTTCTTATGACTGAAGATCTTCTATAAAAAATCCAAGATTCTAGATGTTGTTTGAAATTTTGTGGAGGTTAGAGAAATGACATTTATTTCTCTTTTTTCCCCCTAGATATTCTCTAAGTGGTGGAGGAACTTCATCGCACTGAAATTCCTTTGGCATTTGGGGTTTTGTTCTTCCTTTTTTCTTCATCCTCCTCCTCCTCTTTACAAGTCAACGAGAGCCTTTGCCTTTGCCGACTGCTGAAGAGGCATCATCGAGGGGCCATCCCCCCCAAACCGCGGGCACCTGTCCAGGGACACACACAGTTCTTGCTGCGCCACAGCCAGATGAAGTCTCTCAGATGGGGTGGGGGTTCTGCTCCTTCAAGTGATTATTTTATTTTTTTATTGTTTTTAATTTTAACCATAGTGCACATATTCAAGGAAAGTATCTTTAAAAAACAAACAAACAAACAACAAACCCTGACATGTATATTTGGGAATATGATAAGGCAACTAAAGACATGAAACCTCAGGTATCCTGCTTCACGTTGATAACTCCCCTGGGAGATGGAGAGTTGCGCTGGTGGATCGGTGTACAGATTTGTATATAGCGTCATTTTTACAGAAACCCTTTTGGCGTGCATAAGGAATCACTGTGTACAAATTGGCCAAGTGCTTCTGTAGATAATGTCCGTGGAGTAAATATTTGACAGGCCATAACTTGAGTCTATTGCCTTGCCTTTATTACATGTAAATTTTGAATTATGTGACCAGTGATTTGGGTTTTATTTTGTATCTGCAGGGTTTGCCATTAATAATAATTAATGCCCCTCTTACGGAACACTCCTATTTGTACCTCGACAAATGCAAATTTTCCTCTCGTTTTCCCTGCACCCCTTTTGGTACACTTAGAAGTTGATTTCATTTTTTTCATTGATGGTACTATTAGTGTTTTAAATTGGAACATATCTTGTCTCCTGAAGCTTTAAATTATTTTAAGTTTCTCCCAGATAAAGTGCTCTCGTCTAACCTTTGTTTGGAATCGTGCCACTGCTGGTCTGCACCAGATGTACTGTCCTTTCCAACACAGTTTTCCGTTGCACCTCGTAGTGGAATCTACATATCATCTTCCCACCTGAAAGTGTCTGAATGCTTACACAAATAAATTTTATAACACTTATTTTGCATACTCTTCTTGAACCATGACTACAGAGTGGACAGGGCACTTGCTCTGTGTGTGTGTATGTGTGTGTGCGCGCGTGTGTGCGTGTGTTGAGACATTTCAGAAGACTACAGGGAAAAGTGCCCAGATGTCAAAATGCCGAATGCCCAGGTCAGCTCCCTATGCAACTTGTGTGGTTGGTAATTGAGAAAATGTGATTGGATCTTGCTGATTTGTGAAATTGCTATACCTCTTGCCGGGGACCTTAGTGGGTGGCTTTAGTTCTCTTAAAGGAGCCCATGTCTGCTGGTCGGCCAGGGTGTCTGTTTTCCTTGGCCTGCTGCCGGGCATTGCTTGGCAGTGTGGGAATTCTGTGGGTTCTTGGGCTGGGAAAGGGTTCTTGGAGCAATGCTTGACTGTCTTATTCAGGTATGTGTCACATTCTTTATATTTGTTGATGCTAATTGTCATCTCTTGATGGAGTCTGGTTCTTAAGGAAGAAGACAGGATTTCTGGAAGCAAAGTTGTTACCGGATGAGCTTTGGGATGTCAGGTCAGCTATCTGCTGGTACAGTGGCCTGGACATGACAGAGAGAGGACAAGCCTGAGTTAGAGATGTTGGGGGTTGGCTATGGTTTTGATTTGTTAGACTGAGTCTAGTTTTTAGACTCCATTGTGATCTACTATCAGAAGTTGGTTTGGGTCGGGCTATTCATTTCTATAAAGGATATACCTTGGTTAGAAGAAATAGAACTGAATTGCTAATTGTTATCGTATGTGTTATTCTACAGTAAGAATGTTACTTTGAACAATAAAATCTGAGACTATTTCATCTCGTGTTTCAAGAGTGTTCTGTTTTGGAGCATTGTGTGTTTCCTTGTGTGAGGCATAAGCCCGAGGTCAGTTTTGTCCATTGCAGGAGACGGATTCACTCAGAGATGAACCTCTGTTCTCAGTAGCGTGCTGTGTGCTGGATTTTAAGAGCACCCCTCTAGACGGCAGGTCTCTCTGACAGACTTCTTCAGATTTACAAGCGGACGAGGACGCCACGACTTCGGATGTTGAAGACAATCTGCGTTTCCTTCCTTCCTTCACAGACGGCAGGCTTTTCTGATTGACAGAATTCTTCAAATCTATATATGGACAATGACGTCACAACTTCTCATGTTGAAGCCAATCCTTCCCACTCTCCGTCTGTCCTTTCTGTGCTGGGGATCAAATCCAGGGCCTCGCATATGCTAAGCAATTGCCCTGCCGTTGAGCTACATCTCCAGCCCTCTGAGGCCCATGTTATCTACTAGTAATTGTGGTTAAGCTGCTTGGTAGACTAGACCCTACTTAAGCACATTGGTGTAAATGGTCAGTAGATTCTTTGTAACCACTGGACTATAATCACCACTCTATCTCCTGGTAAAAGCAACAGGTGACTCAGTTTACTGGAAGCTTCTTGCGAGAGAGGTGATTTGACAGCATGAAAGTAGATCCCCGCCATGTTATCTCTTCCAGGTTGTGACTTGGTGTGGACATACAAAATCAGCTGAAATGTTTCTAAGGGCATCTTGCTTGGTCAAGGCAGCTGGGATTTTTGAATCCGTTTCAGGCCTTCATTAGAAGTGGGGCCAGGTCGTGGAACTCCACCTGGCACCTGTGTGGACGGTGCAGGCTGCTGCTGGTCTTCAGTGGGACTTCTGAGCTCAGGATTTGAGAACAGTTTACTCACCTCTAAGCCTGGCAATGCCAATCTCAGGCTGTCGGCAGCTTGGTGGCAGGGCCTGCAGATGGCGCTCAAGCAGCTGGTGTGGAAAGGTTAACACAGCCATCGTGGCACGAGACGGTGGCCAAGTGAGCTGACCAGCTCTGAGTTATACCTTTGCAAGGTTGTCCTCTGTGTCCAGCTGGCTGTGCGCGATGCTGTGGCCCACCGGTGTGGTATGGGATGCCTTCCAAAGCCAGTAGTTCTTGAGTTGCTCTTGTGAAGTGTCTGATTTGGTCATGTAGTATTTTATACCCTTCTTTTGGCAAAACTTGTGATCATATTATAAGCATTTTTATATTTCCTTCCTTAAACATGGCTTCTGTATTTCTGCTACAAAATGCAGCAGTGGACACGGAGGGCACTCCAGGGCGTGTTCCTGCGTGCTCATGCTATCATGTCAGGGTCAATAAAAGTGATCAGAAATTGCTTATTTTTGTAATTGTGCATCTTACGTTTAGAGGGTGTCTCTGACACTCTACCTCCTGGCAGGGGACTAGGTCGCCCACATTATTTTAACTGAGTTTTCCTCTGTGGCCATGTGGGAGGCAGAGGCCCTGGTCACAGGTTGGGACTACAGGTGTGCAGTAGGTCTGGAACTAGTCAGAAATGCTGGGGTGGGCGACCACCTTGTCCACCAGAGTCTTCCTGAGCTTGGTGACAGATGACTTTTGGAAAGGGAGCATTTTCCTGATCCTGCTCTGCTATCTTGGGAGCTCAGTGACTGGGGTCCCCAATTAGGCCCCCTGCCTGATTTGGAGACACCTCTGGGGAGCATGGTTTCTAGGCTTCTTGCCACATGGGAGCTGCAGGAGGAGGCTGTCCCCATCTGTTCTTCTTCACCTGGGTGTTTATCTCCTGTTCACCCCTCTACTCACTAGCCTTCTAGAAAGTTCTCCCTCCTCACTAAGCTTTCCAAAACACGTCTGCCTGTATTTGTCCTTTCCCCTTTGCCATCCCCAGCACCTCCCCTGCAGAGCCAGTGCAGTCAGATCTTCACCCCCAGGTCCCACCCGCCACACAAAGAAAAAAGACAAGAGGCAGAGGTGGTGGTTTTGCCTTAAAACTTCAATATGCTGGATTGTGGCGTGAGGTATTTTTATTCCCTTTTGTTAGTATTTAAAACCATCTGGTACATATTGTAAGGCAAATGCTTAACACATCTCATCTCAAGCTCCTCGTCCGATTGTAAATCATGGACGCCAGCCACAGCTCCACGAGGGTGTGTATTTCTCAGGTAAGCAGGCTTCCCCTGCTGGGGTGTGGGGTGCTGGGAGAGGACTGTGCTGAATTGGCCAAGTTGGTTAGAATGGGCTCAAGGATGCTAAGGGAATGGCAGCCACCCAGTCGCCACAGAGAACGGGTAAACGTTTTCCCACTTGGGGGCCCAAGTGGTTACTGGCAACCAGGTTCCTGGTGGAGTGTGACCAGGATGTGTCATGTCATCCTGTCGGTACCCCATGCCCAGGGGGAATGAGTATAAAAAGGTTTGTTTTGAAGACAGGCACAATAGACTACTAGAGAACGCGCAGGTTCAAATCACAGCGGCAGGAGAAGGTGGGTCCAGTCACGGGGGCTGGGCCCACGTACCATTACTGTACAGTGCTTCTGCACCCACGAAGCTCACGCAATGTCCCAGAACTCCACATAGCACAAATGGCCCCAGTCAATGACATACAGGTTCTCATGCTTGCGAGACACACAGCAAAACACCACAGCTTAATATCTCCCCCCTGGATATACCACTCACAGGACACCGAACCGCCCAGGGATTGCACTGGATTTCTGCTACTCTTAACAGGAAATAACCCCGCTACAGTTTGCAAATAGAAATCACAAATAATTTGGTCAGCTTCCGCCAAGAAGTAGGTCTGACGACCAGCGTGTCCCTGGAGCAAACCCTCCTCGGCGGAACGGAGTGCGCTGCAGATTGCTTATTGGTTTAGTCAAGGAAAGTGCGTCCTATGAACTTCCTATGAGTTATTATAAAAGTAGAAAGGTTGAAATAAAAACTGAAATCAGAAAACGATCTCGTTTGCTTAAGATTGTGCCAAGTGTATTGCAAACACTGGAAAATCCACTTTTCGAAACAGCCTATAGATGAAAGTAAGAGTCCTTTCCTAAGAAAAAGAAGAGCACTTGCCCTGTCTTCGTCAAACGGATGTGTGCGCTGCATTCAAGGTGCAGTTGTGGGGAAGACTGTCGTTTGGCACCGTTAATGACAATGTTTCAATACTGGCACAAGCTAAAGAAGAGACCCCATGAGACAGACAGACGACGCCTCCAGGGCTGGAGGCGGGAGGCCGTCCGTTCCCATGAGACTAACATCGGAGAAGACAAGGTCAGGGAACGCCTGCGGAGGAGACGTGAGAACGGCCAGAGGACCATGTCCTGGGCAGACAGCTATGGATTTTGCTGGGCTTCCTTATGCAGAAAGGTCAATGTCTCCCAGGAAAGCAGCCACAGCTGGGACCACGGAGTGGGTCCAGCCGTCAATACATGTGAGATTCTTTGTGACTCAAAATGTGGGCCCGAGAGGCTGAGCTGGTGGCACTTCGGATCACTTCCATCCACCTGAAACAGAAGAAAGTGACGTGGCCACCTCAGGCCACTGTTGATAAACCCACCTCTCTGATTTCTCTTGTTGGGGTGCTATAAAAACATGGTGTGACGGAAGACCACCTGACTTGTAATCAGCCACTTTAGCAGAAGACTTTACAAAAGAAGTAGTGCTTGGAGGGTTCCACCAGTGTTTCTTGAGGAGCACAGTTTGAGAACCACCTGTGTTCTCTCGAGTAGAAAGCCAGAACTCCTGGAGGCCACACACTCGCCTTTGTGGCTTCTGGCTGGGTGGGAAATCTCTACCTCCTAATCCTTTTCAGGGGTTTTGCACTGAACAACAGTGTGTCCCATCCTGATTGCTGGGGTTCTTGTTTTGTACATTTGCATATTTGCATTGAACCAGAGATTCTCAACTGGGACCACGGGACGAGCTTGGCCAAGTCTGGAGACATTTCTGGTTGTCACAGCTGAGGGTGCTACTGGACTCCAGTGGGTGGAGTTCAGCGATGTTGGTAAACATCCTACAACGCCCAGGACAACCTTCCCCTCCCTGAGCTTTCTCCTCCAAAATGTCAGTAGTGCTGAGGCTGAGAAGGCCAGGTGTGGGCTGAGCTTCCTACCTTCACGGAGGAACCTCCTTCAGGCTTCTAGATCTCACCACTGCAAGGCTGCGTTGTTACTGCCCCAGTAATAACAAGACCTTGACTTGGGTAAGCCCAGCTCTCAAGTGCAGCCCCACAATCCACGTTCTCCAGTTCAAGATCAACCCTGAGAATTAGAATCTTCCAGGCTTATTTTGTAAGCAGTGATGCTTAGGAACTGCTGGAATTTTATTATTATTATTATTTTTTTTTTTTGGTGAGTGTCTCATGGAAGTTTTAAATGCTGGTTTTACACCATTGTCTATTGCCATGGAATCTTTTTTTTTTTTTTTTGCGGTACTGGGGGTTGAACCCAGGGCCTTGCACTTGCTTACTCTGCAAGTGCTGGACCACTGAGCTGCGCCCCCAGCCCATTTTTTTTACTTTTTTTGAGACAGGGTCTCGCTAAGTTACGCAGACTGCCTCTGGTTTCGAGCTTTCAATCCTGCTGCCTCCGCCTCCCTAGCCGCTGGGATAACAGGTGTGCGCCATCACACCCGGTGCAACTGCCATGGAATCTCTAGGGACTGTGTGCAGGTCATAATTTGCCCACTCATTTAGAAATGCTTTGGGGTTCAATAGTAGTGCAGTAAAATGCTCTGTTACCCTGTTGCCTGAGGTCCCTAGCCCCCAGGTGACAGTTCAGCAGTGTCAGCTGCTTTGGTGGTCTGCTATGGGGTATAATTCCTAGAGGCCCCAAATTTCCATTTGCAATGTGAATTTCAGGAATAGCCTCCGGCCAGAAGTCATACCCAATAGCCTGTTTTTTTTTTTTTTTCCCCCTTGTATGGTAGTAAGGGGGTTGAGGCCAGGGCCTCTCACATTCTTTGCAAGTGCTCTACCATTGGGCTGCACCCCCAGCCCATTGTTTATTTTGAGCAGGGTCTCAGTAAGTTACGCACAGCCTGGTTCTTTCTATTTCACTCTCCTTTCTTGGCTACATGAAGCCCACTGTGTGGGTCTCATTCCACCATGCTGTGCTAATAAGGGAACCCCAGGAAGAGCCAAGTATTTCTACCTCTTTCTCCTGTCCACCTGAGCCCGCGTGTGGCGATAGCCTAGTCAGGAGTTCTATGGCTAAACTAACTACTCAGCTACAGACCGGAAGCTGGAGGTTGGTCTGACTTTATTTTTGCCATGGAAAGTTCTCTCTGGGCGTAGCCAGGTGGAGGCCGGCAACCCTCAGCCCCTCCCTGCTTATGCTCCTGGGCTGTGCACCGGAGCTTTGCTTCCTGATACACGGCATGTGCGCGTGGAGATTAAGTGTCCATGGTGAGAGACTGACGTTCTCATCCAGGAGGCGGGACTCCACCTGCCTCCTGGAGGAGCACGGGGGTGCACCGGCACCAGGCAGGGGCCCCTCACCTTGCTAAGCTCTGAGCAGTTGGAAGTTGTTGTTGTTGTTAGGTGCCGTAGAG
>VMDO01006442.1:33955-52304 GCA_007922755.1 Pedetes capensis
TTGTCAGTGCTTCTCTGCTGTTCATAGGGTTTTCAATGGCAGATTGATTTTTGGGAGGGGGTTGCCAGGTCCTTCTCCCAAGCCTACAGCTTCTGGTGTTCCCAGGCGGTCTCCCATCCAGGTACTAACCAGGCCCGACCCTGCTTAGCTTCCGAGATCTGACGGGATCGGATGCCACAGGGCTACAGCTGCAGGCAGTTGGAAGGGCCAGGAGTAAGTGCCCACATCCCCTTCTCCCCAAAAGAGCCCTGGTGTTGGAGGAGGTGGGTCCTCCTCCCAAAGGGGGCCCGGAAACAGGGGGGACACCTACCTTTCAAACGTGTACTCGCTCTCGGCCCTGAAGTAGTACACGTGGGACTTGAAGTGCAGCTTGAACACGTAGTCCTTGTGGATGTTCTCAGACTCCGAGGGAATGGTGAGCGAGTACCCAAGCAGAGGCAGGCTGGCGAGGGGGTGATTGTCCTGGCAAGGGGCAGAGCGGGTGACCCGGTAACCCAGGCAGCTCCCCCCAAGGGCTCAGGTCTGGACGGGGATGGACCAGACGCAGGCGGCCTTGGCCTTGTTGGCCTCTCTAGTGTCCAGCCAGGAAGACAGGCATCAAGTCCTCCCCATTCCTTGTCTAAGCCGCAGCCACGTGGCCCTCTGCAAGCCCGTCCTCCCACACATGAATGACGTCAGCCTTCACTGAGAGCTGAGGGGCTCTGATGGACGAGGCCATCCCCCTCAGGCCCGGAGCAGGACCGGCAACACCTGCTTCTCCTGGCCTGCCTGTGAGGCGCACTGCATGGCAGCTCGGAGGTGCTCCGTGCCCAGGCTAGGTCCACCCACTCAGACCTGAACCCAAGGTCCCAGGGCCACCTGCCTGGTGCAGAGCACTCACCTGGTGTGATTTGTAGAAGAACAGGCAGAAGTTTGTGAAGACCACCCACAGCTTCTGCCACCCGTTGCTGTTTTTGAACTTCCTCAGCAGGTTCCCAGACAGCTGGTTCTGAAAGACACGGGGGCTGCTCAGGAGCACAGCCGGGCGCTCACGCCAGCAGGGCCCAGGCAGCCTCTGCCGTGGCCTCCAGACGTGGCCTGGTGCTGAGAAGAGGCTGCCTGCAACTGAGGCACGTCTGGGCTTGGGAACAGCGCCCCGGCACACGGAGGAACCTTGGACTGCAGGAGCCTGATTTGATTAGCTCTTTGTGTTACCTGTCACAGGTTAAATTGTGCCCTCTCTCCCCAGACAGCCTCAGAACGTGATGTTATTTGGAAGAAGGGTGGTCGCAGGTATAACCGGTTAAAACGAGGTCCAGTGTGAGCACTGTCCTTATGAGGAGAAGACACAGGGACGCCCAGGGCCGTGACAGTGGGGCAGAGGTTGCAGTGAAGCATCTACAGCAAAGGACACCCAGGACCACCAAAAAAGAAGCTGGGAGAGGCCACGAAGGGGTCTCCACGGGCTTCAAGGGAGCTTGGCCCCGCCTACACCTTGCTTTGGACTTCTGGCCTCCAGCACAGCGAGAGGACCGAGGTCTAAGGTACCTGTTTTGTGGTCCTTTCCCTGGGAAACAGACAAGATGAAAGGAGCCCCTCATGGGCAGCTCGTGGCTGCCACCTGGTGGCCAGAGCTGCTCTCCTTCCTTCAGACCGCTCTTGGGTCCTGTCCTTGGCCAGACACAGGGTTTCTAGGCCCCTATCTCAGAGGCATCTGACTCATGCCATGGTATTTTCAGTCGCATCATATGGTTGTGAAAACTGGATATTGAACAAGGGAAACAGGAAAAGAATTGATGCTTTTGAATTATGGTGCTGGAGATGTCTATTGAATATACCATGGACTGCCAAAAAGAACCAACGGATCTGTCCTAGAAGAAGTGCAACCAGAGTGCTCCTTGGAAGCAAGGATGGCCAGACTGCGTCTTACATATTTCAGACACATAGTCAGGAGAGACCAATCCCTGGAGGAAGATATCATGTTTGGGAGAGTGGCAGGTCAACACAAAAAAGGAAAACCCTCCACCAGATGGATTGACACAGTGTCTGCAACAATGGGCTTAAATATAAATAAGATCGTGTGCCTGGCACAGAATCAGGAAGTGTTTTGATCTGCTGTACATAGGGTCGCTATGAGTCGAACTCGACAATAACAACAACATCTCAGAAGTGCCCTGGTCTAAATCCCTCAGAAGCCTGTCCCTTGTTAGTATCTGGGGCCGGGCTGAGACCAGCACAGCCCTGTGAGCACAGCAGCAGACATAGTGGGAGGAAGAGCCGGGTCAAAGGGCACCTTCCCACCAGCCCGCCTGTCACTCCTTCACTCCCTTTGCCAAATGGCATTACCAGGCGAGATTCAGACTGGTAAAAAACGGATGAGGGTGAGGGTTGCACGAGCCGGTGAAAGCAGTGGATGCCACTCAGCTGTTGCCTACACAGGGTCAAACTGGCAAAATTTAAATCTGTTATACCACAATTTAAAAAACCCACTTACTCCGTCCCTTTAAAGATCTGCGTTGAGTGGAGTCCCCTACTTTAGACACGTTTAAATGTCTCCACCCTCAGTCTGATGGGGGAGGCGCAAGTGAAAGGTGAGGACAAAGGAACGGGTGACCCTGAGCCTGCATCTGTACTGTGGCTTGGTGGAACCCAGAGGGACCCTGGAGCCAGCGTGGGGTCAGGGTCGTCCCAGCCCAGCCAGCTGCTCCAACCTTCCATCTCATCCAGCTGCCTCCCACCCTCCCGGCAGAAGGGAAGGCAGTGCGGGGCTGTGGGTTCCCAGCAGGGGCTGGCGGCCTCCGAGCTGGGGATTCGACACCTGCGCAGCATCGCAGCGTTGCACGCCCTGGAGGCAAGGGGACCGCGTCAGACCGAGGCCAAGATCGCCCGCCTGAGAAGTTCACTCTGACGAAGCCAGTCCATGGCGGGGGACGCACCCTGAGCCGAGTTGTCCGAGGCCGACTCCTCAGAATGCTTGAACTTCTGCGGTCACCTCAAGGGCTCGCTGGAGCCAGCCCTGAACAATCCCTTCTGCCTTGCTGTCCTTGCCCCCAGAGGCCTCTCCGTCAGAGAATCCACTGGCCTGTCCTCGCTCTCCACCATCCTAGCAGCCTCCCAAGTGGCCAAGCCCAAAGAAAGTCCCTCCGGTGTTGGGCACCGGCCACAGGCCCCTGTGCTCCACCGTCCTCTTTGCTGTCACTGTCCTGGTGCTGAGCTTGGTATGCATGGCTCAGGCCTGTCTCCAGCTGCCTCTTCTTGCCTCCCACAACCTCACCTCCGGTCGTGCACCCCAGGGAAAATGTTCAAGTCGAACCCCCCGGGACTTCTTTTGTTAACTGCGGCTTCTTTCGTTAACTGGACCCTAACCAAACATGTTAAGTGCTGTCGGTATCCAGCTGAGCGACCCTACATACGACAGCTGAAACACTATTGTCAGTGCTTCTCTGCTGTTCATAGGGTTTTCAATGGCGGGTTGACTTTTGGGAGGGGGTTGCCAGGTCCTTCTCCCAAGCCTACAGTATCTGGTGTTCCCAGGCGGTCTCCCATCCAAGTACTAACCAGGCCTGACCCTGCTTAGCTTCTGAGATCTGACGGGATCGGATGCCACAGGGCTATGGCTGCAGGCTAACCAAACATGAGTGATATTCTTTTAAGAAGACATTTGAACCACAGATCCAGATGAAGGACGCGTGGCCACGGAGGCAGAGATGGTGATGTGGGGCACCTAGGAGCTGAGGGGTGCCAGGGATGGCGAACAGCCTGGCGCACAGGCGCAGTGGACGCTTTCAAGAGTCTCCAGGAGGAAGCAACCCCTCGGACACCTGGATTTTGCCTTCTGGCTTCTAGCCCTGTAACAGCACAGTCTGGCGCTTTAACCAGCGCGCCACAGAGCCGCAGGACACCAGTGCCATCCCCAGGCCCGGCCCTCCCTCTCGCTCTTCCATCTTGGTCTGAAGAACTTCCCAGCGGCCCCTGTCTCCCAACTCGAACCTTCAAAGACAACATTCACCTTTAGTCTCAAAGCCTCTGCTGGCTCTGCTGCCCCCAAGTGAGGCTCCCCCAAATCCCACCACTGCTATGCTGGACCCCTCATGGCTGATGGGGTGTCCGGGGTTTACAGCCTTTCTCTTGAGACCATCTCACCTTCACGTCATCCTCAAAAAATCCCCTTGCACAATTTTTTTTTTTTTTTTTTTTGCAGTACTGGGGGTTGAACCCAGGGCTGCACCCCCAGCCCATTTTTTACTTTTTGAGACAGGGTCTCGCTAAGTTACACAGACTGCCTCTGGTCTGGAACTTGCAATCCTCCTGCCTCCACCTCCTGAGCTGCTGGGATTACAGGCGTGCACCACCGTGCCCGGCTCCTGTTGCACAAATTTTTACCCTGAATCATGGCCTTCTCCAGACCACACCACCTCTGGGCACCTTCCTGCTTCCTACCTGGGCTGGGCAAGCCTTGCCTATAGGGCCAGAGAGTAGACAGTAGGGCTCTGCAGACCAAGAGAAAAAACTGGAGATTCTATAACGACCATTTGGCAACATGAAAGCCATCCTAGCTCACAGGCTGGAAGCACCCAAGGGGTGGGCTGGATCCGACCTGTGGGTAACCCTGACTCTGCACAGCCCCCTGACCACATAGACAAGGACTGCCACAGTGCAGACTTGCTGCTGCCCTAAGGAGCGCGGCCTGAGGCGGCGTCTCTGGGCTGCCTGCAGCCTGACTTCGGTATCTGCTGTGTGCTCGCTTGGCCTGGGTGCTTCCGGGGCAGGGGTGTGGGTGTTAAAAAGAGGCTTAAGGCCCCTAACAATCCCCAGCCTTGAAAGTGAATCATGGAGCACTGGGAAGGTCAGGAGGGAGGGAGGCCAGCTCAATCTTCTCTCTGGCAGCATTGTGCTTCCAGCAGCTTCTGGTGACAGAGCAGACAGAAGGGATCTGAGGCAGCTCGGCCTCCCTGGAGGCCTTCGTTTGGAAGGGTTTGGAAAGGTCTAGAAGCCTCCTTCATGGTCATGATCCAGGGGGAGACCCATCATCAAAGCCACCTTTTAAGGATGAATCTGGAGCCCCCCTGCAGCACTGTGCCTCGGTCCCCTCTCAGGGTCTTCTGTGACCTGTAAGCTGACCCTGCTGCCACCAGGTTGGCCACTTTCAGACCCTGCTGCCTGTTTGTACATTGGATTCCCAGAGGGCTGCTCCAACGTGTGCCTGCCACGGCACCCAGAGCTGCCCGTGGGCTGTGCACTGAGGCCTCCCTGGGCGTGGAAACACCGCTACACACGACCAGCCCTGCCCTACGGCTAACTCCGGAGAGGAAAGGAAACCGTGCAGACGAAGGAAAGCGATGACTCTTAGGGGGAAGAAGAGACCAATGGGTGGCGAGAGCTGCATCAGCATTTGCAGGAGGACGGTGCCCACTCTGCCCTGCCTGGGCGGATAACCAGGGTGGGCGCTATCCCAGGCGTGGTCCTCTGCTCTGGCTGACCGCATGCTTGGGCCAGCAGTGGGCAGGCAGAGGCCAGCCTGGTTTGAGACCAGGGGACATGGCAAGTAGGGGTCAAGGGCCGCCCTGCCCCCGCGCTCCCTTGTACCTCCACAGCGATGCTGAAGTCCACCATGGAGACGCTGGTGTTGCGGTGCCAGCACACGTGCACCATCGTGTTGCCGCGGTGAGGGGCCTGGCGCTCCAGGGAGGTCCGCGAGGCGCTCAGGTCGTCCTCCGACTCCTGGTCGGCTGCAGTGGCCTCATCCGGGGACTCTGGGGGACGTGACAGAAGGCGATCCTAACGCGCTCTCTTCACCAGGAGAAGCCCTTCCTGATGTCCCCCGAGGGGGCTGGGGGCACTCACAGTGTGGCTCCCCAAGGTGCTCACGCCACTGAAGGGACCATCGCCCCAGCTTCACGTGCCCCTGCTGGAGCCCCGCCCACAGCTGGGCACGTGGCCTGGAGCCCACACGTGGACCACTGCCTTCTCTGTCCATGGATGCTGGCTGATGACTCCCTGCTTCTCACACTGTTCTCAGGGGTTTACTTGGAGAAAGAGGGCATTTCTTAGCTTTTAGCCTTCAGCACAAGCCAGGCATGGTGGGACATGCCTGTAATCCCAGTGATTGGGAGGTGGAGGCAGGATGTGGGTTTGAGGCCAGAGACAGCCTGCATAATTTATACTCCCAGTGACTTGCGAGGTGGAGGCAGGATTGTAGGTTTGAGGCCAGAAGCAGCCTGCGTAACTTAGACTTTGTCTGAATTAAAAAAAAAATTAAAAAGGAGCTGGGGTGCAGCTTGGGGGCAGAGCACCTGCAAAGCATGGTGAAGGCCCAGGTTCGGGCCCCAAGGACTGAAAAAAAGAAAAAAAAAAGTTTTCAATACAACTGCAGAGCATGGATGGGAGGCCCACTTGCTACAGAGCTCTGATTGCAATGTGATACCCTCCTTCTGAGCCACGACTTGCCTCCGTGGCTGCCCCTGCAGCCGGGGGCTCATGCACCGAGGACGCTCCCATGCCACTTACTGTTGTCAGGAGGGCTGCTGGCAAGGAACTCGGGCGTGGGGCCGCTGCTCTTCTCTGCCAGGTCAATGGCCATCTGGATGTCCTCCACCCACTTTTCCATCTCGGACCGAGAACTGAAGGCAGAGATGGGCGTCAGCGTTTCAGACCTCAGCAGGTCCAAGGCAAACAGGGTGGAGGTCAGGCTCCAGAGTTACCTGGCGGCCACGACGATGGACTGCCGCTGGCCCCGGAGCGTCAGGCAGTGCGGCACCCCCCACTCGTCCTCGCTCTCCTCGATCTGCAGGACAAGCGATCGTGTCACTGGTGAGCAGCGAGAGGGGCACTAGGTGCATTTTCAGCGCTCCTCATTGAATTGGCAACTGGGCCACTGGAGCAGGCTCCAGAGGCGCCCAGAGGCCCTGCAGAGGGGGACAGGGACGGGGCAAAATCGGAAAGGCGAGAGGAAGGCCGATGCGCATTGAATTTTTTTGGTGGAGCCCACACACTTCCTTTCGCCCCTCCTGAGGAGGCTGGCACAAGCCAGGGGCTAATTCGGCTGAGGCAGCCTGTGTGCACCGGCGGACCTGGTTGTGGCCTGGGTCCTGCCCCCTGCCCACGCTGGGGAGGGCAAGCTGGTTTAGCGCTAGCTGAGGGGGCTCCCAGGGAGACAACCTCACACTGCAGGGCCCGGTCAGACTGCCTCTGACTTGATTCTAGAAGGAATATACTCCTGCCATGCCCTATGCAGGGGGGCTGGGATTTAGCTCAGTTGGTAGAGCACCGCTCTGCCGACTCTGAGGTCCCGAGTTTGATTCCCAGCACCACAAAAACAGGAGGACATGGCAACCCACTCCCGAGGCAATCCCGAAACAATCAGCCATTGCAAACCCTATAAGGGTTGCTATGAGTCAGACATGACTCCAGAGCACCTAACAACAACAATGCCCTAAGCAGAAGAGGCAGTGTCTCTGGGTCCCCCCAGGAGAGCCGTGGAAGGCTTGTTCTTTTAGGGGGAAGCGTAGGAGGCTGGAGGGTCTGAGCGCAGGCTTCTCACGCAAGATGGGGTCTGTCCCGCTCGCACTGCCTGCCTCACCCTGTCCATCAGCAGCGCATGCTCCCCCGCACCGGCCGGCGGGAGCCCATCCCCCCCACTCACCATCATGCCGTACAGTGGGAGCTGCCCGTGGACTTTAAACTGATTCGAGGCTGTCAGCCCCCGGCTGGTGTACAGCAAGATGTCGTTGAACTAGAGGAACAAACAGAAGGGCAGTGGGCTGGGTGGGCTCTGCTCCAAACCCACCAGGGCAGTCCGAGTGTCCTGCCACGTCTCACTCCAACTGGCCCAGCCTCCTGATCCTCCCTTGCCCCGTGGCAGTGTGGTCGGGGGCCCACAGAGAGGACACACGGCTCGCGCCACTCACCAGGAAGAACATGCGCTGCTGGAGCCCCTTCCCCGAGAGCTTGCTGAGGCTGCCCAGGCGGATGAACTCCTGCGGAGCAGACGGATCCCCAGTTTACCAAGAGCGTGTACGCTGGCACCCATGTGTACATTTGGGCCACCCCACCCTGGCGCCCGTCCTGGTGACAGTTATGGCACTTAGTGACCCTCTGCTGTATGCTTCCCACCTCCCAGGCACTGTGCTAAGCTTCTGCTAAATATCATCTCTCTCCTTCCCAGCAGCCTGGGGTGAGGGAGGGGCCTGATCAGCTCCCCCTCCCAGCACAGGACACTGAGGCTCAGGTTAGCAGGAAGCTGGCTTGCCCACGTGCAGGGAGCTGCGATCACACTATGGCCTCCCTGATGCTCTCAGTCCCCAGCTCCACGTGCTCCCCCCCAGGAGGGAGATGACGGGAACCCAGCCAAGTTTCAGGAGGACAGAGGCTATCCAGAGTGATAGCCTGGGAACTGGGAAGACGGAGCATGGTGAGTCCGGGAATCTTTTCCACGTTCTCCAGCTTGCGTTCTTAAAAACCAGTAACTGTCACCAGATGAGGTGGTGCACACCTATAATCCCAGTAGCTCGGGAGGCGGAAGCAGGAGGATCGCAAGTTCGAGACCAGAGGCAGTCTGTGTAACTTAGCGAGACCCTGTCTCAAAAAGTAAAAAATGGGCTGGGGGTGCAGCTCAGTGGTCCAGCACTTGCAGAGCATGCAAGCGTGAGGCCCTGGGTTCAACCCCCAGTACCACGAAACAAACAAACAAACAAACAAAAAACCCCCAAAAACCAGTAACTGTTTCGAGATAAAAGGGCAAGAGGCAGCTGGGTCTAAGGAGCTCTGCATACTGAGTCACATTTTCCCCAGGGCTTCAAATTCCTGAGAGCATGAATCGTCCAGGGCAGGCACTTTTAAGAAAAACTGTTATTTTATTTATTATTATTTTTTTTGAGACAAGGTTTGACGGTGTTGCCCAGGTTGGCCCAGAAATTATAGGCTCAAGCCATCCTTCTGCCTTAGCCTCCTAGGTAGCTGGGACTACAGGCGCATGCCAGGGTCCAGCTAAGGATCACTTTTAAATGGGGGTAAAATACGCATAAAATCTACCATTTGTGAGCAGTGGTGCATTAGCTGTGTGCACAATCACCATTACCATCTAGTTCTTGAATTCGCCCTCTCTCACCTCTCCCATTTCATTCAGGGATGAGTTGGAACAGAGTTAGGGAGGCAGCTTGGTGAGCGAAAGCCCAGCCAGTGGGATGGCTCTGAAGTCAGTTAACAGCCCCCAACTCCAACTTCACCTTTATAAATAATAACAACTCCCCTGTGCTCAGCATGCGGCACATGTCCGACATAGCCTGGGTGCTCCTGTGAGCTCCGTACAGGAGCCAGTTTTAGATAACGAAACTTAGGAACAGAATGACTAAGAAATTTGCCCAAGGCCAGGCGCTCTGCTCGTGTGACAGAACCGGCACCTGGGCAAATGCTTCTGCTTTTCAGGGTGACCCTGTGACATGTCAGTCAGCTGCACTGTAATAAACCTATGCTCAGTCCCTCATGTCAATGGAGGTGGCGGAAAGGGAAGACAGGAGGAGATCCCCAGGTTACAGAGGGAAGGGAAGTTTCCACTCCGCTCTGGCAGAGCTAGGATGTGAACCCACAGCAGCCGACTTCAATCCAGCGCTCTTTTCATTACACAGGGACCATTTCCTCACAGGAGAAATTCTTTACAAACAGTCTGTGCACCAGGTCGTGTAACATGCTAAGTATTTTATAACACTCACAGTGAAGAGAGAATTAGCTGACGCTGTGGCACACGCCTGTAATCCCAGCAACTCTGGAGGCAGAGGCAGGAGTATCGCAAGTTCGTGACCAGAGGCAGTCTGAGTAATTTTGTGAGACCCTGTCTCAAAAAGTTAAAAAAATGGACTGGAGGTACAGCTCAGTGGTACAGCACTTACAAAGCATGCAAGCTTGAGGCCCTGGCTTAAACCCCCAGTACCGCAAAAAAAAAAAAAAAAAAAAAAAAAAAAAAAAGTTAAGAGAAAATTACATTGTTTCTCCTGGGCTTCCCTGAGGGTCCCACATGATGGGGAAATGAGGCTGTCCGGTGTGGCAGCCTGGCTGTTTCCTCACCCAGCTCTCATTTCCACCCCACATGCGCTCACCACCTAACTCTCTGACAGTCTCTCACAACTTGTTTATAGTCAGTTTTGTGACTAGGCTTCCTGAAAGAAAGACCCAGACACTCAGGTCTTCCCTCATGTGTCTTGAGTCACGTGGACTCAAGGCTGGCAGGGCCGCTACCTGGCAGATAAGACTGAAAGGCCCCCACTTTCTGGGCATGCAGCAGAACAGAGGCTAAACTCCAGAACCGGGTGGGTGCAGGGTAAGAAATGGGGGAGAGACCAGAAGAAGATCCCCTGGAGAAGACCGACGCTGTGGCTCACACCTGTCATCCCAGGGACTCTGGAGGCAGGAGGATCACAAATTCCAGGCCAGAGGCAGCCTGCATAACTTAGTGAGACCCTGTCTCAAGATTGTAGGGAAGAATTGGGAGGAAATTGGCAAAAACTCCCAAACTGGGAAAATGGCGTTTGAATATCTGGTTTGTAAATTAGAAATCTAGGGAAAATGAAAGTAACTTGGTTGCATGTTTGTACAAAACCCTTCCTGATTGGACAATTGGACTGAAAGCTGATTGGCTCAGGCCATTCCATGGGGGAACTATATAAAGAGCTGCGCTGTGGCAGCTCGACCCTTTTTGGCACGGCCTTTCTGGCATCCCTTTCTGCGCCTTCTCGCCTGTCCCTGCCCGGACCACCGATGAGGAAATGCCTCTCCCGCTGCTCTGCCCCAGACTTTGGTGAGGAGAGAATGCTCTCCCATCGCAATCCTCAACAAGGAAAAGAACCTGGTCTCCGTCTGATCGCCGAGGAAGCAACAGCTGTCTCCTCCTGACCACCGAGACGACCAACACAGGTGTTTGCCCCTGGAAGGCAAAAGTGCCTGAGGCTTTTCCTTTCTCCCATCTCCGCCGGGGTCCCGAGGGCCGCAGGAGTCTGCGCCCCTCACCTGAGGGTCCCGAGTGAGTTGTGTTTAGTATCTGTGTGCGCAGCGGCACAGCCCGTCCGAACCTCCAGGCTGGACCGGGAGGCGCGTGCCCCACAAAGATAAAAAATAAAAAAGGGACTGAGAGTGCAGCTCAGTGGTAGTGTATACTGGAATAAAAAAATCCCACAGACCTGGCGAGAGGTGGCCTCTGAATAATTTCGATTCCTGGGCAATGACTGCTTCCCATGAAGGGAACAACAAAAGCAAAAAGGGGGCAGGCTTTTCCCTGTCTTTTCTGTTCTCCCTGGCCTGAGGGGTGCCTGTGACAGAGGCCGCGCCCATCATGAATGACGCGGTTCTAAGGAGGTGCCAGGTAAGTTAAAGTCACCAGCATAAATGAACTTGCATCTCAGAATTGTTCAAATGATATTTCGATTTTGAACTAAATTTGTTAGGTGCTGTCGAGTCATACCTGACTCATAGTGACCCTCACAGGGTTTTCAATGGCTGACTGTTTTAGGATTCCCTCGGGAGTGGATTGCCATGTCCTTCTCCCATTTTTGTGGTGCTGGGAATTGAACCAGGGGCCTCAGAGACTGCAGAGCGGTGCTCTACCAACTGGGCTAAATCCCAGCCCCTTGAACTAAATTATGTACTGAAAATTGCATCTTTTTTTTTTTTTTTTTTTTTGTGGTACTGGTGGTTGAATTCAGTGTCTCTGGCCTGCATGCTTTGCAAGTGCTGGACTACTGAGCTGCGCCCCCACCCCATTCTTTTTACTTTTTGAGACAGGGTCTCGCTAAATTACACAGACTGCCTCTGGTCTTGAACTTGCCATCCTCCCGCCTCTGCCTCCTGAGCTGCTGGGATTACAGGCGTACACCACCACACCCAGTGAGAATTGCATCTTTTAAAGCCTAATACTAGGCTGGGTGCTGAGGTGCATGCCTGTAATCCCAGCGACTCAGGAGGTGGAGGCAGGAGAATGGCAAGTTCAAGGCAGCTTGTGCAATTTAGTGAGATCCTGTCTCAAAATAAAAATAATAAAAAAGGAGCTTGGGGTGCAGCTTAGTGGTAGACTACTTATCTAGCATGCACAAGGCCTTGCATTCAACGCCCTAGTACTGCGCCCCCCAAACCTTTTCATACTTGTATAGGACTTTATACTTTCATACACTAACAACTGCTCAGCTTTTATTTCACCATTTATTTTATTTCACAATTCTTCTCTCTCTCGCTCTCTTTTTTTCTTTTTCTTTTGCGGTACTGGAGGTTGAATCAGGGCCTTGCACTTGCATGCTTTGCAAGTGTTGGACCACTGAGCTGCACCCTCAGCCCATTTTTTTTAACTTTTTTGAGACAGAGTCTCGCTAAATTATGCAGTCTGCCTCCGGTCTTGAACTTGTGATCCTCCTGCCTCTGCCTCCCAAGTCACTGGGATTACAGGTATGCGCCACCGTGCCCGGCAATCTTTTTCTTTCTTAAACAGGGCCTTGCTGTGCAGCCCAGGCTGGCCTTGAACTTGAGATCCTCCTGTCTGAGCCTTCTGTTAGGTGTCATTGAGTTAGTATCCGACTCATAGCGACCAATGGCTGACCGTTTCGGGATTGCCTTGGGAGTGGATTGCCAGGCCCTTCTCCCATTTTTGCGGTGCTGGGAATTGAACTCGGGTCCTCAGAGACTGCAGCGCAGTGCTCTACCAACTGAGCTAAATCCCAGCTTTAGCCTTCTGAGTGGTGGGAAAATAGGTGTGCACCAACATGCCTGGCTTTTTTCCCTACCCCCCCCTTCCATTTTCATTTACTTAAATTTTAAAAAGATAAAATAAGTTCTCTTAATTCTCCTTGAAATGTAAGGGGATAATTAAATTAGCAAATCAACCAAGGAGGAGGAAAAAAAAAACCAACCTGAGGTCAGAGGATTGCATTCTCTCCAGCACCCTGCCTTTGAGCAGCACCTTACTGTGCAAGGCGTTTCCCCCGGCCTCCAGATGAGGGAGGAAGAGAGTAACCTGACCGGGCCTACAGTCCCCAGGTTCTGATCACAGTTCTTTCAACCTCTCCTCTCCGCCTTTACCCGGGCCCCTTCTGCTCACCCTTCCTGGGATCACAAGATTGTCGATGCCAATCAAGTCTTTCTTGAGTTCGTGCAGCTTCTGAAAATTCTCCATCTTAATCATTGTACCGTGCAGCTGCGCCACCATCTCCGTGATCTCCGCCAACGCGGCTGGGGAAAGACACGCGAGCGCTGCAGGTTAGCGGCAGGCGCGGGCCTCTTCCCTACCAGCCTGCCGCCCACTTTCCCAGAGCTGCACCACGGCAGGTGCAGCCTTCCAGGGAAGACGCTGTTACTGCTCGAGAATAAGAACGAAGTGCTTCACTTGATGGGTTTATTTGCTTCATCTGGTGTGCCCAAGGCATGTGGCACACGACTGCCCTTCGGAAAGACCTAGGGATGTGAAAGCGCCCTGAATTTTGTGCCAGGGCACAGATTTGTCTCCCTGCTCTTCTTACCTGGAGTGAGCAGGGCACAGTGAGCGTCAAGGGGCCACAGACAAGTCTGTGGCCAAGTCCGCATGGTTTTTGAGAAGAGGTCAAATTGATACTGTAACACTTTTGGGTAACTAGCCTTCCAGTGTAGCACTGTTCTCCCTTCTGTGGATATTATACAGTTTACCAAGATGGTTGCAAAGAGTAACTGTATGATTCAACTTTGTTTTCCAGCATGGGCACCTCTCCCCTATGCTGGTAGGTGTACCGTGTGCAAAGGGAGCAAGCTACTGCCAATTACTACAGACCAAGGCGGCATGCAAACCCAGGGCTGAGCATGTGGGCAGGTCTGTCAAGACTTTGAATCTTTTTTTTCAGTACTAGGCGCTGAACCTAGGGCCTTGCGCTTGCATGCTCTGCAAGTGCTGGACCACTGAGCTGCACCACCAGCCCATTTTTTGTTTTACTTTTTGAGATAGGGTCTCACTAAGTTACACAGACTGCCTCTGGTCTCAAACTTGGGATCCTCCTGCCTCTGCCTCCCAAGCTACTGGGATTATAGGTGTGCGCCACCGCACCTGGCTAAGACCTTGAATCTTAAGAACACGAGGTCCCTGCTTCTATGCACTCCAGTTCTGGAAATGAAACATTTAGTCTTCTTGCTTTTTCCCTGGTATGCAAATTAAGTGCTCCCTGGCTTATCACAATGGGCTCTGTCTCCCCCACAGTGACAAACTCCAGGGCTTGCTCCATCTTCAGATATTACCCAGTTTGGTTCAATGGACATTTGCTGGGCACCCAGTAGAGGGTACAAGGATGGCCCCCTGGTCCTGGGGTGCTCAGGGGCAGCGTCTAGGGAGCAGCACTTGGTACTCTGCATCACTCTTGCTGGAGAAATCTGGGCTCTGATGTCCCTTGTTTCCCCAGTCTACCTACAGTTGAGTCCGATTTATGTTTTAAGTCAGGTAGCCAACACTTGTCCATTTAATTGTCAAGGACAAACTATTCTCACTGGCCACTGTTTAGAAAAATAGAATGCGAACCGGGTGGAGTGGCGCACGCCTGTAATCCCAGCCGCTTGGGAGGCAGAGGCAGGAGGATCACAAGTTCAAGACCAGAGGCAGTCTGTATAATTTAGCGAGACCCTGTCTCAAAAAGTAAAAATATGGGCTGCAGGTGCAGCTCAGTGGTCCAGTACTTGCAGAGCATGCAGGTGCGAGGCCCTGGGTTCAACCCCCAGTAATTAGCTAAGCATGTCACGTGCAAATCTGATACACTCCTCCCTCCCTAGGTGATATATCTGTGGGTCCTTTGTGGTGGGAGAGGCCCTCAGTAACCCCATCCTGGCACAGCTGACTGGCAATGCCAATACTGTAGGACAGGGTGGGTGAGAACAGCCCAACCTCCAGGGTCAGGCACCAGGAGATGTCACCTCACCGTTCCCCTGCTCAGAGCCCTTCCTGTCTTCCCGCTGCTCTGATGCAGGGTCTTGCGAGGTTTCCTAGACCCTGTAGGGTGCGGTCCCTGCTTACTATTCTAGCCTCCCCCGCCCAGATCTTTCTGGAGTGTTCCGAGAATCCTGGCCCCTCTAGGCCAGTGAATGTGCTGTTGCCAATTCTCTTCTCTGCACCTTCCCTCCTGTTTTCACTGTGGCTCTAAACTTTCCCTCAGCGAGTCCCCCCTTACTCCCAAGGCCAAGTATAATGCCCTGGATCCATCCTATGGTACCCTGCCCTTCTCTCTCCCGGACCCAAGAACAGGATCTACAAGGGCGGTGGCCACACTGTTTCATCTGAGCCCCCGGCCCACGTGCCCAGTGAGTATTCATGAGAACTGGGAGGGTCAGATCCTGAACAGTTTAGACTGTAGCCCGAGGCAGGCAGGGGTCACCTAGGTTTTAAGCAAAGGAGTAGGAAAAACAGGCATTTAGAGAAAGATAACACAGGTGGGCCGGGGGTGGCGCACACCTGTAATCCCAGGGGCTCGGAGGCGGAGGCAGGAGGATCGCAAGTTCGAGACCAGAGGCAGTCTGCGGAACTTAGTGAGACCCTGTGTCAAAAAGCAAAAAAAAAATGGGCTGAGGGTGCAGCTCAGTGGTGCAGCACTTGCAGAGCGTGAGACCCTGAGTTCAACCCCCAGTACCAGAAAAAAAAAAAAAAGATAGCACAGGTGGCCTAAGACACAGGAGGGGTTTCTGGTACTTTAGGCAGGAGGCAGGGGCTCAGCCTGCAAACGGATATGCAAATTCATGCAATCTATTTAAGAACTGCCTTTTGGACAGACTTCATGAATCTGTTACCTGCAACAAAGGGCTCACCTGTGGCAGAGACCCAGCTGAACCCCGGCTCATGAAGGACCTGGGGTTGAGGCCAGGGAGCACAAACTCTGGCCACCTGCATATAACAGGGGCTGGAACGACTCAAGTTCGAAAGGATAAGCATATCTGGAATGCTGGCTCTGACCTTTTACTGGGTGGCACCTGCAGGTCCCTTCCCCCTCGGACCCTCGCTGCGCGTCCTTATCTGTAAAGTGGGACAGATCATTGATCTCATGGGGTTGTTAAAAGGGTAAGAGGGTGAGCTGGGTGGTGGGCGTGGTGGTGCATGCCTATAATCCCAGCGGCCCTGAAGGCAGAGGCAGGAGGATCATCAAGTTTGAGACCAGAGGCAGTCTGCGGAACTTAGTGAGAGCCTGTCTCAAAAAAAGTAAAAAAATGGGCTGGGGGCGCAGCTCAGTGATCCAGCACTTGCAAAGCATGCAACCCCCAGTACCGCAAAAAAAAAAAAAAAAAAAAAAAAAGGTAAGAGGGTGAACCCTGGTGTACTGCCTGGGGGCTGAGCAAGGGTGGGTAGATAAGATCATCATGAGGCAGAAAGCTGGGGCTCTCAGGAACATGGGCTCTAGGCTAGCTTCTAAACCATTTACTTCCCAGCTGTGTGACTCTGTGCAAGTTCCTTAGCCTCTCTGGTCTCAGTAGTCCCCATGTGTAAAATTGAGCTCCCCCATGCCTCAGGCTGGTTAAGATTAAGGGCTAATTCAGGTGACCAGCACATTATAAATGCCCAGTGATAATGAGCAAGAGGATCTGTGTCCAGCCGTTGTCTGGGTAGAGGCAAGCTTCCTGGAGTGGGGCTCTGAGCGGAGCTTCTCCGCATAGGTGCTGGAGAGGTCCGAGGAATTGCGTCCCACGATCGTGGGTTCAATGTTCTTTGTTGTTCTTTGTCCCCGGCCACTCGGGCTCAAAGGAGAGAATGGTGCGGAAGGGGAAGCACGGGGCAGTGTCCTCCCCGTGGAAAGACGGCGCTGGACAGGGAAGAGCAGATTAGGAGAAGCCGGGCGCTCGCAGACGCCCTCCCCGCTCACCTCGGCAGTCCCTGAAGTCCGCGTGGCTGGGCGGGTGGTGCTTGCACAGCCGCTCCAGGACTTGCTTGTAGTGCATGAGGCGGTGCAGGGGCCGCAGCAGGAAGGTGTTGAGGGGCAGGTAGCACACCTTCTGCAGCTCGAAGTCCCGGCAGAAGTGCTCCAGCCGCCGGGAGCCCCTGATCGAGGTCTCCAGCGCCTCCAGGGCCTCGCTGTGCGTCCACAGGTGAGCGGCCAGGTGCTGGGGGGACAGGGCGTGGGGGAGGGGAGTCCTGATCAGTCCCCCTGAGCCTGGGGCGTGGTGCCCAGTTTTGCTTATGCAAATGACAGGCAATTTCACTTTCATTATTTCATACATTTCCTTTAAGTTCCTACTTTTCATATTTCACCATTTCTTTATTTCAATGAAGTTTGGAATGTGAGATTAAAAGATTCTGTGAAGGTATTACAATTCATGTTGTTGTTGTTAGGTGCCGTAGAGTCAGTATCCAACTCATAGCGACCCTCACAGGGTTTTCAATGGCTGTTTCGGGATTGCCTTGGGAGTGGATTGCCAGGTCCTTCTCCCATTAGAATCCACATGCATTGTAAAATATATGAGCTGCATAAATTAGAGTCATCAATGTCCCTTTAAAATGAGACTGAAAATGAGGGGCAGTGTGTGAACAGGGCTCCCTAACAGGGGGCCTTTGGCTTCCTTCTAAGTATTAAAAGATGACCCAGACATTGCTGCTCGCCTGTCACCCCAGCAACCTGGGGAGTGCAGGCAGGAGGATGGCAGGTTGGAGGCCAGGGGCAGCCTGTGTAACATATAGAGACTGTCTCCAGATAAAGAATTAAAAAGGGGCTGGGGGTGCAGCTCCATGGGAGAACACTTGCAAAAGTATACACAAGGCCCTGGGTTCAGCCCCCCTCCCCACTACTGCAAACATTTGAGGACAAATAGACCAGGACCATTCAGTAAACCTCAGACACTTTCAAAACTACATTTCCGTTTGTGCATCCTGTTGTTGTTGTTAGGTGCCGTGGAGTCGGTATCGAACTCATAGCGACCCTATGTACAACAGGCGAAACACTATTGTCAGTGCTTCTCTGTCATTCATAGGGTTTTCAATGGCAGATTGATTTTTGGGAGTGGGTTGCCGGGTCCTTCTCCCTAGCCTACAGCACCTGGTGTTCCCAGGCAGTCTCCCATCCAGGTACTAATCAGGCCCGACCCTGCTTAGCTTCTGAGATCTGATGGGATCGGATGCCATAGGGCTATGGCTGCAGAGCTGTGCATCCCACTCATTCATAAAATACCTGAGTAGCTGGCAGAGCCACCTGCTGTGAATGAGGAGCAGCCACCGGCCCACTCTCCTGGGGCCATGGGGAAGAAGGTTCAGAGCCAGCCCTGTGGGGCGTGGGATTAAGGAGGGGCTTGTTCCTCTGGGCAGGTAGGGAGGATTCTGAGGAAAAGGTATTCCACACAGGTGCAGGGGAGGGGGACAGAGGTGACCAGAACAAGAATAGCTTCTATGTTCCACTCTGACTCAGGAACTACC
>VMDO01006442.1:52404-100623 GCA_007922755.1 Pedetes capensis
TGGTCTGGGGGCGCAGCTCAGTGGTCCAGCACTTGTAGAGCATGCAAGCGCGAGGCCCTGGGTTCAACCCCCAGTACTGCCAAAAAAAAAAAAAAAGTCACTTTTGCTCTTTGCTTCATTCCCAAAACCACTGCCCCCGGTCAGGCCAGTCGTCATCCACCACCATGCCTCTGTGCCCTTCTGCTTTATTGTCCCTTGAGCCACTGAACACATGATTGTGGGATGTGATCCCTTGGACCTCTCCAGCACCTACTGACCCCGTCCCCCCATCCCCCACTGACCAACCTGCATGGGAATTTGCCAGGTTCTTGCATTCAATGCTCCCTGCTTAGGATCCCACCCTGTCCCCCAGGGTTTGTTCCAGAGCCTTCCCTGATGCCCATTCCCCTGTTCTTCTGCACTTAACGCCATACCTGCCTTTACTGGCCATTATCATATGGATGCCTGCAGCCGTAGCCCTGTGGCATCCGATCCCGTCAGATCTCGGAAGCTAAGCAGGGTCGGGCCTGGTTAGTATCTGGATGGGAGACCGCCTGGGAACACCAGAAGCTGTAGGCTTGGGAGAAGGACCTGGCAACCCCCTCCCAAAAATCAACCTGCCATTGAAAACCCCATGAACAGCAGAGAAGCACTGACAATAGTGTTTCCCCTGTTGTACAGAAGGTCAGTATGAGCCGGATACCGACTCAACGGTACCTAACCATCATATGGATGCCCCTGCTAGGTTTATTTCCAGACTTTCTCTTTTGAAAGAGAGACCCACAGGAACCTGCAAAGAAATGTACAGGTGCTGGGTGTGGTGGTGCACACCTGCAATTCCAGCGGCTCGGGAGACGGAAGCAGGAGGATCGCAAGTTCGAGACCAGAGTCAGTCTGTGTATGGGCAGGAGACCACGATTCGGGATTCTGTGACTTTCAGGTGGTGGTCAGAGCCCCAGGCCATGTTCTCTGGGTCGCACTTCAGTCCCCAGTTACCAAGGGGACTCTATGCGTGACGGCTCTGCACAGAGCCACATACACACAAGGGCACGTGCGACCAGTGCCATCAGAAGTCACTGTCCTGTGGGCAGTCTGGGAAGAGTCAGGCTGAAGGCTGGTGGCAGCAGATCCAGCTTAGCACCTGCCAGGGCAGGAAGTGTGCAGGGCAGGAGGCGGGGTGCAGGAAGGACACGGTAAACGCTATTACCAGAAGTATTTTGGAGAAATGTGCTAACCTAGGCTGCTACAGCTCTAGAACCTTCTACTGCTCCCTTCCCACACTCTATAAAAATTTCTTTAAACCAACAATAACAGCCACACACACACTCACAAATCCATCTCATTCCTCAAACAGCTGCCAGTGGCTCCCCCTCGCCCATCTATTTTTATTCTGCCTGCGCAAAGCTCCGTATTAGAAATGCTTGTGGCATCTGCCCAGTGCTGAAATGCCAGTGCAGCCGAGGCGGCCTGCAGCGCAGAGATGCCAGCTGACTCGGCTAGGGAGAAAGGGCGCTCGGCGAGGGGAGCAGGTATATTTTTAGGAGGGCTTCTGTGCCAGTTCACAGAGAGGGGAGCTCTCTGTGGGAAAGGAGTGGGGGCGCTCAGCGAACGGGCCTGGAAAGGCCACAATGGGGAGCTGGTGGACAGGGGGGCCCCAGGACTCTCCTTGTGGGGTGGGGAAACAGCAGGCAGGCAGCTCTTCCTGACTACCCCCAAGGCCATGCCAGTGTCCAAGCCTCCGGCAGGGAACCCTCTCCTGGCAGGCTATGATCTCAGATAACAGGGACTTGGTTTAAAAAAAACAAAAACAAAGAAAAATCAGAATGGATGGAGAAAATATAACAGCACACGAACAGCACACGGAGAGGCGTCCTACGAGGAAAATACCAAGGAAGTATCACCGTAATCAAACCATGTCATTGAAGAGAAGAAAAGTGGAAGAAGCCAGTCTGAAAAGGCTATATCCTGTATGCTCCCAACTATAGGACATTCTGGAAAAGGTAAAACTGTGGCAACTGTAAAAAGTCAGTTGGGGGAGGGAGGGGGTAAAAGGGTAAAGCCTAGGGGGCTTTTAAGGCAGTGAAACTATTCTGTACGAAGTTGTCAAGGTGGCTGCCTGTTGGTGTATATTTTCCAACACTCACGCGATGTCCAGCACCAGGACTGAGACCTAAGGTCAACTATGTTATTGTTGTTAGGTGCCATTGAGTCGATATCCAACTCATAGCAACCCTACCTACAACAAGTGAAACACTATTGTCAGTGCTTCTCTGCTGTTCATAGGGTTTTTGATGGCGGATTGGGTTTTGGGAGTGGGTTCCGGATCCGTCTCCCAAAGGTTAACCATGGACTTTGGTTAATGATAAAGTAGCAATACTGGGGGATCGCTTTTTACAACTATACCACATCAATGCAAAATGTTAGTGACAGCGGAGACTGTGCGTGTTGGGGTGGGTAGAATATGGGAACTCTGTTCTTTCTGCTCAAGTTTTCTGTAAACTTAAAACTGCTCTAAAAAATAAAATATGTTAATTTTAAAGACTCCCGTGGAGAGTAGAAAAGATGCCTGTCACTGTGACCTCTAAAATTTGTACATCAATCTTAGCTTACGGCATTAAGACGGCCCTGGTTGTGGAGTATCTCAGATTACTCTTGCTTTTCTGTTTTGTACAGGATTCTGCAATCCTGACCACTTCCACAGCTTCTTTCTGATGTTGCTCCAAATTGCAGCATGCTGCTCTTTGAAAGTGGTCAAAAAGTGAACAGTAACTCGTATCTGGTAAGTCACATCTTGACCTTTGTTAAGAAAAGAGACTGGGGAGGGCTGGGGATGTAGCTCAGTGGTAGAGCACTTGCCTAGCATGCACAAGGCTCTGGGTTTGACCCTTAGCACTGAAGGAAAAAACAAAGAAAAAGGCTGACAGGAAATCTGTTTAGTAGCTTTTGAGCTTGTTAAAACAACTTAGCCAAATTAATCATGGTTAATTCATACCCTAATGGTAAATTGGGCTGGGATTTGGCTCAGTGGGTAGAGTGCTGCGCTGCAGTCTCTGAGGTCTCGAGTTCAATTCCCAGCACCGCAAAAATGGGAGAAGGGCCTGGCAATCCACTCCCAAGGCAATCCCGAAACAGTCAGCCATTGAAAACCCTATGAGGGTCGCCATGAGTTGGAAACCGACTCAACGGCACCTAACAACTAACAATGGTAAATTCTGTGCTCTGAGTGTCTCCTGTGTAATAGGTGCTCAGTTAGTCCAGGATGGATAGTGGATGGATGGTCGGATGGATTGCAATGGTGGCAAGATCATTACTTTTAGGGCAGTTATTAGTTACTAAGGTTACTAATGGGAGAAGGACCGGGCAACCCACTCCCAAAAATCAATCAGCCATTGAAAACCCTATGAACAGCAGAGAAGCACTGACAAAGTTTTTCGCCTGTTGTATGTAGGGTCGTTATGAGTAGGATACTGACTTGGTGGTACCTAACAACAACAACAACAAGGTTATTAACCTCTGGGCAGTTAAGATACAGGAAGGTTGCTTTAAAATGCAAACATAGATGTATTCAAAAGATAAGTGTGAATTAGGACATTCTGTATTACAGGAATTGTTAATGAGTCAAAGTGACAGTGACAGAAATGAAAATTTCAGATATAAGATATGGGGTGGGTTTCCAAATTGTGGGAGAGTATTGGTTTATTACTTACTGACTTCTTTGGGTATACTTCCGTTGTAGATATTGCTGGATGGTTAAAAATAGGTTTGCTTTTGACTGATTTAAAGTCAAAGAATTTACTGGAATTCCTACCTCTGATCTTTTAGATTAGAATTGAATATTCTGTTATGCTTGGAACAAACACAAACTGCTTGAAAATGAAATGTGTTGTCAACCATGTTTGTCTACATTTTTTTTTTTTTTTTGCGGTACTGGGGGTTGAACCCAGGGCCTCATGTCTGCATGCTCTGCAAGTGCTGGACCACTGAGCTGCACCCCCAGCCCATATTTTTTTTTTTCACTTTTTGAGACAGGGGCTCGCCAAGTTACGCAGACTGCCTCTGGTCTCGAACTTGCGATCCTCCCACCTCCGCCTCCAGAGCTGCTGGGATTACAGGTGTGCGCCCCTGGCACTTACGTTGTTTTTTAAAAAAAACATGGTGAAAATGATCTACTTATTTAAAAAATCTGTTGTTTTGGGAGCAATACAGAGCTCGGAATAAAAAAAATAGTGAAAGTGCTTTCCTCAGATCATGTCGTGTTGAGAGGCTGGGAGAACAGTTTGCCTAAACGGTCAGGCCCAATTGCTTTGTGTCAGGTATAGACGGTCACGTCCGGTCAGGTCAGGGTAGGGTAGGAGGTGCTGGCAGACCGAAAGGACCCAAGGCGGAAGCCTCTGGCAGCCTGAGCCTCGTTTTTCCTGGGCACTTGCCCCACTCAAACCTCAACCAGCTCACCTTCATGCCCTGAATGTTCTTCAACATGACATCACCGATTCTTTGGTAATCTCCTCGGATGTGGGCGTTTGAGCGGCCTTCCCTGCGAGCGACAACAAAGGTAGGAACACAAAGATTAGCAGTGAAAATGTGATCGGAGAACACACCGGTGCTGGATCACAAAACACCAACCTCGCCGTCTTCCTTTCCCGTCAGCTGTGTGCCCACCTCCCTGGGTGCCTCCTACATTTTTCTTGGGATCACAATATGTCAGTGCTGGAAGGAGACTGTGAAATTTAAGATCCACTCGCGCAACTGCGGACAATTCCACTTGTGCTTTGAAAGAAGCAGGGCGGAACCAATTTCTGATCCTTTTAGTTTGGTGTGATATTCATTTTCTCCCCATCCACTCTTGCGTGATTTTAGTGTCGTGAGAGGGGCATGAAGACCACTCGCACTAATGGGTTTGTGAAACTGCCTCTATCCTATAGATGGGTACTTATAGACGCTTGGAGGAAGCAAGACTTAGCTCCCAAATAAAGGTTTCAGCTCCTAAGAACCCTTAGCCTGAAGCAAGAACTGTCAGGAAAGCCTTTGGGAGAGGAAAAATTTAATTGAGGAAGTGCAGGAGATCTATTTCTGGAAGAGGGGCGCAGATGACACAGAGATGGGTGGTGGGGCAGGGAGAAGGGTGGAGGGAGGGATTGGGCCCTCTAGACTCACAGGGCAGCAGATGGCAAAGCCTGTGTACTGCCAGTGGAGGATTTGGGTGTCAATTCATATTTCCTATAGCTCAGGGCTCTCTGCTGATATTGATAATTCAGGGCTCAAATAACAGAACAACAGTAGCAGTCGGGAGTATTTATTGACTACTTCTATGAACCACACAACGAGCTAACCATCTAATTTCTTTTTTTCCCCTGATACTGGGGGTTGAACCGAGGGCCTTGCGCCTGCATGCTTTGCAAGTGCTGGACCACTGAGCTGCACCCCTAGCCCATTTTTTTTTTTTTTTTTTTTTTTTACTTTTTGAGACAGGGTCTAGCTAAATCACGCAGACTGCCTCTGGTGTCGAACTTGCGATCCTCCCGCCTCTGCCTCCCAAACCACTGGGATTACAGGCGTGCACCTCCGCGCCCGGCAATCTAACCATATTAGAGGAACTAATTCATTTAACCCTAGAGCAACCTTATGAGGCAGGGTTAATATCACCCTCATTTTATAGCTTGGAAAACCAAGGCACAAAGAAATGACCTTGTTCAACGCCTGTCCAATGAATAGTGAGCTTGTCGTTGGCCCAGGCAGCTTTGTTTCTAATCTACACCCGTAAGCACCCTGCCAGCAGGGATCTGCTAATTTATCCAGTGATGAGAAAGTAATTTCCCAGATTAAAACAATAATCAGCCTGGCTACTATCTTCAAACCAACTGTTCAAGCTAGCCAGAAGCCAACTTCTATGAAAGGCAAGCATTAAGCAATCAAACAAAACAGGACGAATCTGCACGCTGGGCTTCGAGTTGGATGGAAGAGGTGCTCAGAATGCGGTAAAACAGCTGGCAGCTCAAGTCATGAGGAGGTGGCATCGACCCCCTGCAGATACCAGAGCTAATAAGCCTTCGGCAATGAGAGGCCACTTCCACTGCACTGGCCTTCCCCGACTCTTGCCTCCATCTCTGGTTCACCGAGGCTCTTCAGGGGACCAGAGGGGCACGAGATGCATTCACAGATCTAACTAAGCAAGCCCAGGAGGTGGATAGATCAGAGGAGTGGACACAGGAGCCGCCTCCTTCCTTGGACCCCCACTTCGGTACCAGGCGATCATGGGCACTATTTATTCTGCTGGGTCCAATGCAGCACTGAGTGTAAATGATATTCAGGGAGGGTACTTAGACCTTTGAGGCAACCCAAGTCCTTCTAAAATAAAATAAGAGAGGTACCTTTCATGCTCGCCAGCCCTGTCCTGGGGCCTTGAGCCCCTGCATGCTGTTTTCTTTAGTCTGTTTCATCCTCTTCCCATGACATAGAATCCTCCACCGGCTGCCTTAATTTCCACTCTTCCTCTCCTGATTAAGACATGGCTTCTCCCCTGCCCCTTTCCTGGCATGGTTCCAGAGGGAATTTACCATTAACCTCCTTGCTACCTAGGCCAACCCCTCCTCTGGCCACTAAGCCTCCTGGCTGGACAAACTCCCTCATGGCCCTCTGTTCCCACCAGCTTCTGGAAGGCTCCCTGTCTGTCTGCCCTCACATCTCCCCAGGGCGGCTCTCCAGTCCTCTTGGCCAGCTCTCTCTCTAGGCCACTCCCAAGATGTGCATGTCCCTTGGGGCCCCACTGGTGGTCACCTCCCATTTCACCCCCTCCTTTGTCCTATGGAATCCCTCCTGTTCACCATGGTTTCAATTCGTGATGCCAGCTCCATAGCCACTTGCTCTCGGTAATGACTGACCCAGGGTCTGTGTTTCTCAGACCTTCCAGAGCGCTCTACCCTAATGACTCTGCAGGAATCTCAAATCAAGACGTTCCACAGTTCAGAGCCTTGTTTCCCAAACTCAGCCTTCTTCCTACGCGTTCTTCCTTGTTGTGCTGTGGGGGTCTGTGTGTTGCTGTAATGTTGAAAGCTATGAAAGCTATGCCTCTGGTGGGGCTGGGATTTAGCTCAGTTGGTAGAGCACTGTGCTGCAGTCTCTGAGGTCCCGAGTTCAATTCCCAGCACCACAAAAATGGGAGAAGGGCCTGGCAATCCACTCCCAAGGCAATCCCGAAACAGTCAGCCAAGGAAAACCCTATGAGGGTCGCTGTGAGTCGGATACCGACTCGACAGCACCTAACAACAACAACAACAACAATGCCTCTGGTATTTCAGATACCGGCATGGCCACCCATAGTGGATAATTTCAGCTGAGCTTCCAGACTAAGACAGACTACGGAGAAGGACTCGGCAGCCTACTCCCTAGATAATTGGTCATTGAAAACCCTGTGAATAGCAGAGGAGCACTGTCATATATAGTGCCGGAAAATGAGCCCCCCAGGCTGGAAGATATTCAAAAGACAACTGGAGAAGAGTTGTCTCCTCAAAGTAGAGTTGACCTTAATGATGGGAATGGAGTAAAGCCCCTGGGACCTCCTTTTGCTGATGTGGCTTCATTCAAAATGAGAAAACACAGTGGCTGCAACACTGGGCTCAAACATTAAAAAAAAAAAAATTTGTATGGCACAGTGTTGGGGAGCGTTTCGTTCTATTGTATACAGGGTCGCTATTAGTCAGATCTGACTCGACAGCACCTAACAACAACAACAACAACAACAACAACAACAACAACAGAAACCTCCACTATGTTCCTCTTCTTCTTCATCCTTAGGCACAGGATCAAATCTTCCCCAAAAGTGAGGTCACTGAGGATTGCTCCGGCGTCTGACTTAGACCCACGCACGCTCTCCTGTGGTGACAATCCTCAGCCTTCTGCTGAACTCTGCACGTTACTCCATCCGTCAGCTGCAGGCTCGAGGTGTCTCTAGAGTTTTGCTCATTCATCAAACCACTATGGGGCATGGGGCAGTTTATTACTGGACCACTTTGCTGATCCTTCCCTGGCCCGGGGCTTGGTGGGTAACTTCCTAGTGCCTGTCTCACATAAGCATTTGGAGCAGCAAGAGGACTGCAGTGACAGGAGGCTCAGGCCTGGGGGATGCTTTCCGCCTGCTAGGAGCGCCCATCCGCACACCTTCCACAGCACACCGGCTCCCCCAGAGCTAGAAAGTTCCTTCCTCTCTGCACTGCCCTGCACACCGGAACCAAGCAGATCTTCCCTTCAGAGGAGAACCAGGTGCCAGGTGAGAGTGACATGATTCCAAGTGCCACACATTCATACAAGGAGTCTGGTTCTTGGGCACGGAGCTATTGCCTGGAGCCTCCATATGGGACCCCATAATCTCCAAATGCACGTGCCCCTTGACAGGGCACGTCAGAAAGAGCTTAGGTCAAAGGACACGATTTAGTTATCAAAATGCGCATGGTCCAAACCAAGCCGGAAAGGGAAGGCGTAGGGGTGGGGCTGTCGAGCTTTCATGGTAACATCCCTTCCTCTCTCAGCCAACGCCCCTGCCCAAGACGCAGTGAAGTTCTGGGAAGCCGACAGTGGGGAGGGTGGTGCCAAGTGTGAGGGACGCCAGCTTCATTCATGTCACTTCCTCTGTTCTTCTGCCAACTACTTCCTAAGAGAAAATCGCTGATGTTAAGCCCTCCACGCACAGGACCGTCCCTCTTGTGTCCGCTTGCTATGGAAGCCATATTTGTTCCCCTAAGTTTTAGCATCTTGACTTCCAACATACAGAGGGTGCTGGGTCGGGAGTACTGGCCCCGAGTCGCAGGAAGACGCCCACGACACTAAATTCACAGGGCGTCAGCTCTGGGTGATCTGAGAGTGGGTTGCGGGCCTCAGAATTCTCTGCAAACAGCACAGCAAATTGGCCTCCCACTCTGGGTCACAGAGCAAGCCCAGTTCTGTGTGGGTCCCAACTCAGGGCCCTGGGACAGAACCCAAACTCCCGCTGCCCCATGTAGAAATATCTCCGCGGTTGACAGCTCCCGCATGTGACTGCCACCACGTCTACGAATCCGAGGCATTCGTTTTAGTACGAGCAGGTAAAAGGTCATTTTATTATCAAGAACATGAAAGAAAGTAATTATAACCCTTCCGTAACATCCTTCGGATGTCAACCCCACAAGAAAAGGGTCCTTGTTTGCGAGGCGGGGCCACAGCTTTGTTGTTGGGGTAATTACCACGCAGCCACAAAGATGAAAATTCCTTTGACAATTTCACTTAGGAAAACCATGGGAAGTCTATTAAGAAATGGTCTGGATGCTGAATTCTGACCCACGCAACATGATTAATTAACTCTCAAGTTCAACCACTCGGAACCTCGGCAAAGGATGAAACACACCCGGGCGCCCCCATGCACGCCCACGTGCACCATGAATATTTGAGTCTTCCTGACCTGTTCAGACACTTTGTTTGCCACAGTATGAGCAGGACGGTTGTTTAGCAGCAGACTGACCAAAGAGGAAGAAGACAAGGCTATGGCAGCGACCCTTGGCCATGGGCGAACCCTGACCCACAGTGAGGCTGTCCAAGAGCCCAGGCTGTGCGTCTGCGCCCCAGCAGCCCTTATGGGAAGCAGACGGGCTTGGTCTCTGATGGCCAAGAAACACCTTCCCAGGCTGCAGCAGCTGGTGGGCAAAGCCGAGATAAGGCAATTCTCTGCCCTCCTATTCACATCCCAACGTCAGGTCAACACAAAACCCACTCAGGGCCCGAAATGAAATGGGGCTGACAGCATGCCTATAACCTCATTGGCAACAACATCTCCTGACCCTCCCCTCTGCATGGTGAGCCTGACAAGATGGCCTCCCTCTTGGGTATGGCATGCTTTTAGAAAGCAGGAACATCAAGGCTTACTTTGGGGACAAGTCCAAGGAGAATCCTTACCAGGACAAGCTGGCAAGAACTCACACCCCAGTGGAGATCCAGGCACGTGTAGTAAACACCCAGCCCTCCCCTTCTCCACGCAGGAAGAATCATCTCATTTGATTGACATAGGAGAGCAAACTGTGCAGCCTGGAGCTCCAGGGCCAACTTTCACTCCGCTCTAAGTCCAGAAGCCCTCTGACACCGGAAAAATAGATCTGGTTTTAAGAAGACTCTGAGGCCTCCATTGCAAGGCAAACATTATATTCTTGTCCTTACGATTCCAAGTTTCTCATATTTAATTACGTATGTTTGTGTGTCTACATAAGTAAAAGGATAACACGTAAGTTAGCAGATGGGTAAAGATAAATCTGACATCAATAGGCAGGGTAGGTAAGGTGACTGGTTCAAAAAGCGAACATATGAGCTAAAGTAATAGATTATAAATGCATATGTAACATGTATTGGCCTCATGTAACCAATGTGACTTTTAGTATCCTTTGATGGCTTTCAGTAACCTCTGACGTTCACAGAGGTGACAATTCCAGTCATTTTAAAGCTGGCTGGGCACCAGAGTGCATGCCTGTAACCCAAGCAACTTGGGAGGCTAAGGCAGGAGGATGGTGAATTAGAGGCCCGAGGCAGCCTGAACAACTTAGCGAGGCCCTGCTTCAGAATAAAAAATAAAAAAGAGGCTGGAGGTGCAGCTTAGTGGTAGAGCATTAGCTTAGCATGTGTAAGGCTCTGGGTTCAACCCACCAGTACTGCTAGATAGATAGATAGATAGATAGATAGATAGATAGACAGATAGACAGATAGATAGATAGATGGATGAGAGATGGATAAACAATGCAAGCAATTTCACAGCTCCCCTCCAGGAAAAGATACCTGTGTCTTCTGCTGGGTACTCAGCATTTCCTTGCCAGTTGCAGGTAATGCACCACGGGAGCCTCATGCTTCTGGCCGCTCTTGTGACCAGTGGTTACATTAGTGGTTCCTTGCAGCTATGACTTCTTTCCTTCTGCAGTTTAACACTGTTGTTGTTGTTGTTAGGTGCCATCGACTCATAGCGACCCTCATAGGGTTTTCAATGGCTGACTGTTTCAGGATTGCCTTGGGAGTGGATTGCCAGGCCCTTCTCCCGTTTTTGTGGTGCTGGGAATCGAACTCAGGACCTCAGAGACTGCAGCGCAGCGCTCTACCAAGTGAGCTAAATCCCAGCCTTGGTTTAACACTAGCTCAAGTTAAATAAGAGGAGCAAAAGTTATGGCCCAGTCCTGGCAGGTCTGATGGCGTTCAGATGAGCCCCATTGTCCTTCCTTACCTGGGGTTAGCCTTCTGGTTAACAGGGCATCAGCAGGAGAGGAGAGCCATGTCAAACTGGCCCAGCACCCCGGAGCGTGCTCCCTCACGTGTTTTCTAGAGGAAATCCATCTGCAACTCTGACAGCTGGAAGAACTATTCTCACTTTGCTTTATAACTGGGTCAGTATACAACTTCATGACAGACAGAGAAAGGATGGAGGCTGTCCAAGATTTTGCTTTACTTGGTTCTATAATCAACACCCCCTGAAGCAGCAGTCAAGAAATCAAAAGACGCATTGCACTGGGAAAAGATGTTGCAAAAGACTTCTATAGAGTACTGAAAAGTAAAGATGTCACATTGAAGATAAAGGTGCGCCTGCCTCATGCCATGGTATTTTCAGTTGCATCACATGGTTGTGAAAGCTGGATGGTGAATAAGGGAGACAGGAGAAGAACTGATGCTTTTGAATTATAGTGCTGGAGATGAATACTGAATATACCATGGACTGCAAAAGAACCAACAGATCTGTCCTAGAAGAAGTGCAACTAGAGTGCTCCTTGGAAGCAAGGATGGCTAGAATATGTATTACATATTTTGGACATGTTCCCAGGAGGGAGCAATTCGTGGAGAAGGACATCATGTTTGGGAGGTCAACAAAAAAATGGAAGACCCTCAACTAGAGGGACTGACACAGTGGCTGCAACAATGGGCTTAAACATAAAGAAGATTGTGTGCCTGGCACAGAGTTGGGGAGTGTTTTGTTGTGTTGTACATAGCGTTGCTATGAGTCGGACCCAACTTGATGGTACCTAACCACTGCAAGCACAAGGGGCTGTCTAGTTAGGAATATGGCAGAGAACCAAGGAAGACCAGCTCTGGGCTATGCTTGGGAACATGCAATTCCTTTCATGCTTTAAAAGGAAACAGTCACCCACAAACACCATCGCTGTCATCATAGCCCAGTGGCAGAAGGCCCACTCGGTGGAATGCAGCACAACATCAGTGCCCTTAAGGTGTCTTTATTGTCTCCCAAGCAAACAAATATACATAAAATTTCCAATAAGCCAGGTGTGGCAGCACACAGCTGCAATGCTGGCGCTTGAGAGGCTGAGGCAGGAGGATCGTGAGTTGAAGGCCAGTGTGGGCTACACTGAGAGACCACGTCTAAAAAAAAACAAAAGAAACATTTCAAGGAAGTTTACATAATGTACAGGCAGTTCCCCTCACAGTGTACCCCTAGTACACATCTTGTCCTAACTTTCCTCCAATTCACCTCTGTATTTTTGTAGGGAGAAATTGGGAGGAAATTGGCAAAAACCCCAAAACTGGGAAAACCGCTTTTAAAGATCTGGTTTGTAAATTAGAAATCTAGGGAAAATGAAAGTAACTTGGTTGGATATTTGTACAAAACCCTTCACGAATCCCCCAAACCTGACTGAACAATTGAACTCAATGCTGATTGGCTCAGGCCATTCTATGGGCAAACTATATAAGGAGCTGCACTGCGGCAGCTCAAGCCTTCCTTTTTTTGCCCAGACCTTCAACCACCAACAAGGAAAGACCCCTTTTTCGCCTGGACCACTGATGAGGAAACAGCTCTCTCTGTTCTCTTGCCCGGACCTTCAGTGAGGAAAGAATACTCTCCCTGCTGTGACCATCAAGGAAAGAACTCCCTCTCTGTCTGATCACCAACAAAGCAAGAAATCTCTCCTCTTGACGGCCAAGACCACCGAGACCACTGAGACCACCAACACAGGTGTTTGTCTCTGGAAGGCAAAAGCACCTGAGGCTTTTCCTTTCTCCCATCTCTGCCAGCGGCCCGAGGGCCGCAGGAGTCTTGTGCCCTCACCCAAGGGTCCCGAACGAATTGTGTTTAATATCTGTGTGCGCAGCGCCGCCACCCTTCCAAACATCCAGGCTGGACTGGGAGGCGCATGCCCCACATATTTTCTCAGGCTGTTTTCTCGGTGGACCACGCTGCCCTGTCTCCAGTGTGTTTCCCTTTTTTTCCCTTTGAGAGCAATGATTTGAAACCCTTTTCCTATCTTGTTTTTAAAACCAGTGAAATGAGGAGAGACAGGAGGAGAGAAGCCAAGGAGCCCTGAGCTGGCTGAAGCAAGGTGCGAAGGGCTTGATTGAGTCTTGTTTTTGACAACTGCCTCACAGGCTTGGAACGCTAGGACAGTGGGTGGCCAAAGGACATAATGTGCTGGGCACTCAGTCATGATGGGAGCAGAAACCCATGGCCAACCACCTTTTCCCACTCCAAAGCTCTTTCCCCCTGAAGGCCTAGAGCCACACTGCCCGATATGGTAGCCCCATGGGTCTATTTAAAGTTTGTTGTTGTTAGGTGCTGTTGAGTCAGTATCTGACTCATAATGACCCTATGTACAACAGGCGAAACACTATTGTCAGTGCTTCTCTGATGTTCATAGGGTTTTTAATGGCAATTGATTTTTGGGAGTGGGTTACTGGTCCGTCTCCCGGTTTAAAGTTTAAGTTTACTTAAAATGAATGAAAAGTTTACGATTCAATTTGTCCGTCATAGAAGTCCTGTTTTGAGCGCTCAACAGCCCACACACAGTGAGTGGCTATTCCACTGGCCAGGGCAGGGGTAGGCTCTCCCTATCATGGCCGAAAGTTCTGTCAGATGGGTGCTCTGGACAGAGCCAAGGAATGAGTGCAGCTCACAGCCACTGATCCGCCCCTAGCTTCACAGGCTTCAGGGAAAGCAAAAGCCGAGGCAGAAGGTGAGTTCCACCCAGGCCTTGCTGAACACCTCTGGCGAGGCCCCCCTTCCTGATTCTCATTTTCCACAGGGAGAAAGATGAGCCTCCTGCAGGGTTGTTTTGACGGTCAGACAATTGGAAGACAGTGAAAAAGATGCTGCAGAATCATGAGGTGCCACATGGTGCAAACACTGCCTGTCACTGTGGTTCAGTTTTGAACACCTCTAGGACACTGAGGGCTGGGATGTAGCTCAGTTGGTAGAGTGTTGCTCTGCAGTCTCTGAGGTCCCAAGTTCGATTCCCAGCACCGCAAAATGGGAGAAAGACATGGCAACCCACTCCCAAGGCAATCCTGAAACAGTCAGCCATTGAAAATCCTATGAGGGTCACAATGAGTCAGATACCGACTCGATGACACCTAACAGAAAGCTCAGACGGGAGGATCTCAAGTTCAAGGCCAGCCTGGGCTGCACAGCAAGGCCCTGTTTAAGAAAGAAAAAGATTGCCGGGCATGGAGGCGCATGCCTGTAATCCCAGCGACTTGGGAGGCAGAGGCAGGAGGATTGCAAGTTCAAGACCAGAGGCAGACTCGACTCGGACTCGACTGGACGGCACCTAACAACAACAACAAGGACACTGAAGGGAGAAGGACCAGGCAACCCACTCCCAACAAACAATCAGCCATTGAAAACCCTATGGATAGCAGAGAAGCAGTAACAATACTGTTTCACCTGTTGTACATAGGGTTGCTATGAGTCGAATACCAACTCGAAAGTACCTAACAACAACAAAAACAGCATTTCTGTTCTGAGGGGGATCTGATCCCACTGATCCCGTGAGCAAAACGAGCAGAAGGCAGGGCCAGGCCCTCATCCCTGGGACCCCTTTAAAATCTCATCAGGCTGGTTTTGGCTGTCTCTTCGTTACAGGGCAGAGCGAAGGGTGGAATTAGAATGGAAGTTCTAGAAGAGCAGGAATGGGAGTTCGCGTGGCTCACTGAACAAGGAAGTGCATAGTTGTTGTTGTTGTTAGGTGCCATCAAGTCGGCATCCGGTTTATAGTGACCCCCATAGGGTTTTCAATGGCTGTTTCAGGATTGCCTTGGGAGTGGATTGCCACGTCCTTCTCCCATTTCTTGCAGTGCTGGGAATCGAACTCGGGACCTCAGAGACTGCAGAGTGGTGCTCTACCAACTGAGCTAAATCCCAGCCCCGGTGCACAGTAGGGATGCAATAAATGAAAGAAGATCTCAGACCACTTGGCTGACTTTATGATTCACACCAAGTCTGCTGCTTTCTTGCTGAAAAAAAAAGAACAGGAAAGAACGTGCGTGTTCCGGACGTGGATGGAATCCGCACAGGCAAGGGTCTGGCACCAGATGTAGGGGGAAGAATGGCGTTGGGAGGGTTTTAGCTACTGTGTGTTCAATGCCGCTGTGATCTAGAAACCGCTAAACGCCTCATAAACTCCTCTCCTATGTCCTGTGGAAGCAAAGCGTTGTCACTGCCGTTCATCATTGCACAGAAAGACGTTGATGTCAGGAAGGTTTAGACACCTGCCCAGGACCACACAGTGCTGACCAGGGGCAGAACTGACATTTGAAGTCAGGCCCACTTGACTCCAAGACTAACACGGCTAGGACCTGGCTGCCCGATCCAGGGTGCGGGGTGCAGAGAGGGCTCCTGGCTCCAGCAGCCCTGAGTATAAATGGGAAGAAATGGCGCATCCTTGTCTCCGTCCTCACAGCCTAGGGCTTGGAGAGTTTTGTCAGGAGTGGCAGGGGCAGCACCGCTAGCAGCAGGGGCTATTTTAGCTCATGTTTAGGGCTGAGGCATCTTAGGAGCCAGGAGTTTGTTCTCAAGTTACAAATGAGCAGTAGCGAGGCTGCCTCCCGGAGTTCTTTCGCTCTAAATGTCAGGCTTAAAGCTCCTGGAACCAAAGGCACTGAGGGAGCCAGCCTGGGCTTAGAAACCGGTCCTGCCCTTATTGGCTCTGTGACTTCTGCCAAGTTACTTACCCTCTCTGACCTTTGCCAAGTTACTTACCCTCACTTGTAAGTTGAGGAAATAGGAATGATGGCATCTAATGAATAGTGTTTTTGTAAAGATGAAATGGCATTATCTAGGAACAGTGTTGAATAATGTCTGTGACACAGGAAGCCTTAAATTTGTCAGCAAAAATCACCAGCGATAGGAACTTAAATCCATCCTTCTTCCCAAATCTACAGGATCAGATAGATAACAAGTCTCCTTTCCACCACCCTAGAAGGAGCCTTGTGTCAAGGTGCGATGGCCTTAGCACCTCTGCAGACCCTAGTCACAGTCAGATGGGGCACGAGGCAGCTCTGCCTCCCTGGGATCCCCGCAGCTGTATACACACCTCACACAGGACTTGACTGCAAGGAGGAAAAAAATCGCTGCTCGTGAAGTTCCCAATCGATAAATGGGCAATGGAAATGAATGAAATCTTTTCAAATGAAGAAGTGCAATGGCCAATAAATGCATGAGAAACCGTTCAACAACCTTAGCCATTGAGGAAATGCAAATCAAAACCACGTGGAGATTCCGCCTGCCCCATTCCCCCAAGTTAGAACGGCTAGCATCACCAAAACAAATGGTAAATGCTAGCAAGGATGTGGGTGTGGTTGGGAAGGACATCTCACACACTGTGGCTGGGAATGGGAGTTAGCAGAGCCACCATGGATACCTGAACGGAGGCTCCTCATAACACTAAAAAGAGAACTTGCGCACGATCCAGCCAAACCACTTCCGGGTATATGCCCAAAGGAATCACATCAGCTCACTACACAGATACCTGCACACCCACGAGTATCCAGCACTGCTCACAATAGCCAAGTTATGGAATCAACAGAGGGATGGATAAGGAAAATGTGGTTACGTATACACAATGGAGTTTCACTCTGTCATACAGAAGCATGAAATTATGTCACTTGGGGAAAATGGGTGGAATTAGAGATCGTGTTAACTGAAACAAGCCAGGCTCAGAAAGATAAATATCACACGTTTTCTCTCACATGTGAAGCTGGGGAATAAAAGAAAAAGACTTGAAACTACAAGAGGAAATACTAGGGACATAGAAGCGATTAGGAAAGTGGGGAGGGGAGACGATAAAGAGAATTGAGGGGGTGAAGATGCTCAAAGTATGTTATTGTGCTAGGTAGGCACTGTGGCTCATGCCTATAATCCCAGTGACTGAAGGGCAAGTTTGAGGCAGGAGGCAGCCTGTGCAACTTAGCAAGACCCAGGCTCAAAAAAAGTTAAAAAGTGGCTGGGTGTGGTTAGGTGGTAGAGCACTTGCCTAGCATGTGGGAGGCCCTGGATTCAACCCATAGTATGGCCAAAAAAAAAAAAAAAAAAAGGAAAAAAGAAATAAAAACAAATCAAAATAAACGACAAAACCAAAAAACCCTACTACACAGTACAGCATATGCACATGTGGAAATGTCATAATGAAAGCTCTCATTTTGCACGATATATGCTAATGAAAGCCTGCAGCCATAGCCCTGTGGCATCTGATCCCATCAGATCTCAGAAGCTAAGCAGGGTCAGGCCTGGTTACTACTTGGGTGGGAGATTGCCTGGGAACACCAGGCGCTGGAGGCTTGGGAGACGGACCCGGCAACCCACTCCCCAAAATCAATCTGCCATTGAAAACCCTATGAACAGCAGAGAAGCACTGAGGTAGTGTTTCACCTGTTGTGTGCAGGATCTCTATGTGTCGGGTACCGACTCGACAGCACCTAACAACATCAATGCTAATGAAAAAATAAAAACATCTAATTCCCAAGTAAAGATTGTAAATATTAAAAAAAAAATGAAAAGAAGTTTCTAAATGCCAGGGGAAGTAAGGACTACAGAAGTAAAATAGGATGTCTTCAGTGCTCCTAAGAGGACATATCACTGTCAAACAAGACCCAAAAGCTTTCTTAGGACTCAGTAGGAAAGGGAGAACGTTAACTGATTACATTTGTTGAAGAGAATAACGCCCAACAGCCCACAGAGTGTGGGGAGGTGGATTTTTCTTCTTCTTCTAGTAGTTTCTTCAGCAAAAAGCTAATATCTATGGTTATAAGACCACAGGCCTCAGAAGCACTTCGCAGAGAGCATCAGAAGGCCTTGTCAGAAAAACAAAATGAAAAGTTGAAGAGGTAGCAGATGGAGGTGGAAAGAGCAAGGCCTCAGCTACTGGCTGGGTTCAAGGCCAGTACTAACCATATTCCTTCACGGCCCGTGCCTCAGTTTCCCCATCTGTACCCACTGCTTAGTGGTGTTGTGAGGATGGATGGAGATGTATGTGAGGCACTCGTAATGGTGCCTGGTGAGTGTCACTGTTGTTTCTGTTGCAGTCCTCGGGAGTGGACAGATAGGCTCCGAGGGCAAGTGTGCAAGGCTGAATTCTACAGGGTCATTTCGGATGTTACCTTCCTCGTCATGACCATTGTGCTATAAAAAAAAATTCCCTAGGTAGATTAGAAAAAAGTCCAATTTCTTGTGTTTGAGAAAACGGGATACTAATGCAAAGTCACCACAGGGTCAGTGCTGGGCAGATGCAATAAGCTTCCTGCCCTGAATTCTGGGAGGACAGCGCACAGCAGGGTACCTGGAGCAGCATGGCTGTCTTCACTGCACTGGGCATAAGGGAAAGGAGGGCCCTGGGAAGGCAGGTGGCAGGTGGTCAGGGTGAACCACACTGACGACATCTCTGAAGAATGAGGGGTCCCTGGAGCGAGGCTTTCCCAGCTCCCACAGCATATCCTATGCTTCAATAACAGCTTCACAGACAGAGTCTGATCAGAACCAGGTTCAAGGCCTACCTTTTGTCACTTAAGAGCTGTGGATGGCCATTCGCAAGGGGTTTAACCTCTCTCAGCTTCATTTTCCTAATGGTAAAGTAGGACATGTGGGAAAATCATTTCTGAACAAGAGCCGGCAAATTTTTTTACATAAAGTGCCATATGGGAAATATATTAGGCTCTGTGGCCATGTGGTCTCTGTGGCAATGACTCAACTCTGCTGATGCAGCACAAAAGCAGCCACAGACAGTGAGAAAAGATGGGTATCACTATTTCAATAAAACTTTATTAACAAGATCAGATGGCAGACCAGATTTTCCATGAGCTGCAGTTTGCCATCCTGTTTTTGAAGATCAAGTGGAAAAATGTGCACAGAGTTAGTCTGGCCATGGTTTTCATTTTGATCAATAACCCCAACTGCGCGTGGGTGTAATACACACCCAGAGTGTGCATATAGTAATTGCTCATTGTTGTTGTTGGGTGCCATCAAGTCAGTGTCTGACTCATAGCAACCCTATGTACAATAGGTGAAATACTATTGTCAGTGCTTCCCTGTTATTCATAGGGTTTTCAATGGCAGATTGATTTTTGGGAGTAGGTTGCCGGGTCCTTCTCCCAAGCCTACAGCACCTGGTGTTCCCAGGCGGTCTCCCATCCAAGTACTAACCAGGCCCGACCCTGCTTAGCTTCTGAGATCTGACGGGATCGGATGCCACAGGGCTACAGCTGCAGGCAGTAATTGCTCCTTAATGGTACTTTATTAGTAGTAGTTATACCACAAGCTGTGCACTTGAATTTGACTTTCTAAGTTTAGAAGCTGTGTGCATCCTCACTGGTCAGGCCCCTCTGTTCATGAAGGTCCACCGTGAGCCTCGGAAGCATGCATGACACAGCACCTTCCTGCTGCTGAAGACCTGACCCCAGGAACCCGAGCCATTGTTAACGGCTGGGTTACAACTCTGCTCAGTGCTTGCTGTGTGCCAGGCCCTGAGTTAGATGTGCCAATGAAGAGAAACCTGGGTTTTCCTCTTCATTCTTTAGATCTACTCTGTCCAATAGAACTTTCTGTGATGAGGGAAATGTTGCTTATATTGAGCACAAAAGCCACCAGCCACACGTGGCTAATGAGCCCTTGAAATTTTGGCTCTTGAGAAGCTGAATTTCATTCTGCTGAATTTCAATGTGCATTTAATTGTAGCTACTGTATTAGACAGGGCAGCTTCAGATGTCCTTGGTTATTTATCCTTTTCCTATGCTATTTTCCACTTGTGAACAGTCTCAAAATGTTTTTGAAGATGAGGCAGAAAAGGATTGAAACCATAATAAGCAGACATCGTGCTGAGTTGCGAGGCAGGAACGGCTCCCCCTGAGGAACCTGGAGTCTGGGCAGAGCAGCAAAAGCGGTGCGTTAGCAGCCGAGGTTCCAGAAGCAAAGGCGTCAGTGAGCACTCAGAAGTCTGGCACGGGAATTCAGAGAAGGGGAGAAAACGTGGGGGCCGAGAGCCAGGAGGCGGAGTCCCAGCTCTGAGCTGGGCTAAACTGATTTTACAAGTGGGACAACTGATGCAGTTAAATGACTGCTGTGTCACAGCATGACTCAGGACTCAGGGCTCCAGCGGCGTCATCCTAACCCCCTGCTCCCCACTCAACTGGCAGCACCGGCATGATGGAGGTAGTGGAAGCCTGACAGGCCGTAAGGTGCGGTATCGCCGAATGTCCTACCACGGCCGGCTGATTTCACCCTAGAGGAGACACGGTGTCCACAGCCTCCTGGTAACCGCCCCATGGCAAGACCAGGACTCTTCGCACTGTGCTGTATCTGATAAGAATGATCCAAAGCTTGAGCAGAATGTGTGCGACAGAAACGATCGCTCTGCTAAATAATTGAAGGGATTCTCTGCAGTTAACTAGACAGCTTTTTTTTTTTTCCTGTGGTACTGGGGATTGAACCCAGGGCCTCGCGCTTGCATGCTTTGCAAGTGCTGGATCATTGAGCTACACCCCCAGCCCATTTTTTTACTTTTTGAGATGGTCTCGCTAAACTACGCAGACTGCCTCTGGTCTCGAACTTGCGATACTCCTGCCTCCGCCTCCTGAGCCACTGGGATTACAGGCGTGCACCACTGTACCCGGATTGTTTTTTTTTTTTCTTTTGTAAAATTGTGATAAAACATATGTAACATATAAACTTTACCATCTTACCCATTTCTAGGCGTACAGTCCCATGACATTAAGTACATTTACACTGATATGAAACCATCACTCTTTCCATCTCTAGAACGTTTTCTTCTTCCCAAAGTGACTCTGTCCCCATTAAACACTAACCGCTAATTCCTCCCCCAGAGCCCCTGGCATCCACCATTCTACTTTCTGCCTATGAATCTGACTGCCTTGGGTATTTCTATAAGTGGAATAACACAGTATTTGTCCATTTGTGTCTGGCTTATTGCATGAGTTAGAATTTTCTCCCTTTTAAAGTCTGAGTAATATTCCACTATATGGATATACCACATGGTGTGCATACATTCATGGAAGGATGGATCCTTGGGGGGAATCTCCACTTTCTGATTGTTGTGAATAATGTTGCTATTAATCTTGACATATGCCAGTTGTGCTGGTGCATGTCAGTAATCCCAACGACTCGGGAGGTGGAGGCAGGAGGATTGGAAGTCTGAGGCCAGAGGCAGCATGTGTAACTTAGAGAAGTTTTACCTCAAATAAAAAGTAAAAACAAAACAAAAAAAGGCTAGGGGTTGCGACTCAGAGGTAGAGTGCTTGCAAAGCATGTGTAAGGCCTTGGGTTTAACCCACAGTACTGTAAACAAAACAAAACAACACAACAAAAAAACCTTGATGTACAAGTATCAGCTTGGATCCCTTCTTTCAATTCTTTTGGGCATATACTTCGGAGTAGAATTGTTGGATTGTATGGTGATTCTATGTTTAAATTTTGAGAAATTCCTACGATTTTCTCTTAGTGATTAACAACACAAGGATCTGAAGCTTCAAAGAGCAGGTAGAATGATGAGAACAATACTTGATTTACTTTTGTTCTATGACTGTTCACTGGCACTTCTGTAAAGATGTAGGACATCCTTGGGGGAGCCAAACCATTTTCTGATCCTCTCGGTCATCCCCACTCTGCTTCAGCCACCAAATGTCACAGCTCCACCTGTGAAGTTCTTGATCACAGCCTGCCAGTGGGTCACACTGCAGAAAGAGCCTTCTCTCCACACTGGCGGGGCCCCGAGTCTTCACAGTGGTCCTCCATAATCTACACTTCTGGAAGGAAAGCTGTCACCAGGATAGGGGCAAGAAGATTCTGATGGGCATGGTGGTGAACAGCTGTAATCACAGCCTAATGCAAGAGGATCATGAGTTCAAGGCCAGCCTGGGCTACATACTAAGGTCCTATCTCAAAAAACAGAAAACAAGCCAGTGCGGTGGCACATGCCTGTAATCCTAGTGGCTTGGGAGGCGGAGGCGGGAGGATCGCAAGTTCGAGACCAGAGGCAGTCTGCATAACTTAGCGAGACCCTGTCTCAAAAAGTAAAAAAAATAAATGGGCTGGGGGTGCAGCTCAGTGGTCCAGCCCTTGCAGAGCATGCAGGCACAAGACCCTGGGTTCAACCCCTAGTACTGCAAAACAAACAAACAAAAAACCCCAAGAAAAACCAAAAAACAAACAAACAAAGAGAAGATTCGGTCTTTAGCTCTTCCTTCCTTTTAACATTCTCTTCCTTACAGATTTGATTCTTCTCACAGAGAGCTTCCAAACCTGGTTTCTTTCTCCAGCCTCAGATCCGGATTGTCTCCTTGTATGGAGGACTTTGTTAATGACTCCTTGATATTACTGTGCCTGGAGTGCTCATTCTCCCTCAATTCTTGCCTCTCCCTTTCTGCGTTCACTTCTCTCTTCATTTCATGACTGTCCCCTTCTGATTAACCACATTCAGAACTCCCAGTGGACTCCTTTCCCCTTTTCCTTCATTGCTCGGTGGCATCTCCACATCCAGGCCATCTGGAGCTCCTGGCTGGACTCCTGCATTGCTTCCCAAGTGACCCTGGCCCAGCTTTCACGCAGCTGATGCTCCTCACAGACTGTGTGTTCTATGTTGTTGTTGTTGTTAGGTGCCATCAAGTCGCGTCTGAGTCATAGCGACCCTCATAGGGTTTTCAATGACTGATTGTTTTGGGATTGCCTTGGGAGTGGGTTGCCACATCCTTCTCCCATTTTGCAGTGCTGGGAATTGAACTCAGGACCTCAGAGACTGCAGAGCAGCGCTCTACCAACTGAGCTAAATCCCAGCCCTGTGTGTTCTATACATAGCCTATTTCGGGTGCTTCTTTGTATGAACATTCCCTATCCCCAGGTCCTTTCTGCTTGTCTCTGCACTGCAGAATCCACCCACCAAGGCCCTCTGGACCAAAGCAGGCCCCCATCCAGCTCAGATGGCCACCTGGCATCCTGCGCCCAGCATCTGCCTGGTATCTCAGGCCGGAAGTCTCGCAGCCCCGACAGAATGCCCACGGTTGCCTATAAGTGGCTTTCTCTGAATGCATTTGAACAGCTGAGTAAACAGGCCTTTGCTTTCCAAAAGCAAAGCATTCTTCCACTTCTTTTTAGAACCCACCAAACCAGTTTCCTTGTTTTTGAAGCAATGAGGAGGTTGGACTTTGCCAGCATGAAATAGGCTACGGGTATCCATCCTGTGCTCAGTTGTGTGTACGTGGTACAATGTGACATTTGGAGAGGGCAGCTGTGTTTACCAAGCCAGGGTTGGGCCTCCTTGTTCGGTAAAACTTCCTGATACTTGCTCTGTCCTAGAATTTCCCACTATTGATGGAAGCACCCTGTGGCCTCCCGGAGGATGGCAAAGGGGACAATCGTGGTGACCGCATTGTTTAGGTACAAGATCTAGGGAACTTGTGGTACAGGGCCAACTTTAGATTCATTTCTGTTATCAGTAATAATTCAAAATATCACTGAATAAACTGCCGAGTTTAGTTAACAGCAATGTTCCAGCCTTGCTTTCTGAGTTTGGACCAACCAGCCACGGTGATGTAAAATGGTAAACTTCAGGGGCAAACAGTCATGGGGATTGTGTGGAGACTCTACTGTCTTGGCATCCTTATTCTACATCTAAAATATTCTCACATTAAAAGTTAATATTTTAAAAAATGTTCAGCCTTCCCCCTCTCTGGGTGGGAGCCCAGGATACTAAATCTGGTCTCATTCAGCTTGGGAAACAGTGCTTTGAGGTAGGGGCTCCAATCCACAGAGGAAGAAAAGAGGCCCAGGCAGACATAGATGTCTAGACATATCTGATGTGGGGCTGTGAGCCCAAATTTGGATTATTATAATTATTATTATTGGGCTGCGATTTAGCTCAGTTGGTAGAGCACTGCGCTGCAGTCTCTGAGGTCCCGAGTTCAATTCCCAGCACGGCAAAAATGGGAGAAGGACCTGACAACCCACTCCCAAGGCAATCCCGAAACAGTCAGCCATTGAAAACCCTATGAGGGTTGCTATGAGTCGGATACCGACTCGACGGCATCTAACAACAACATAATTATTATTATAATTATTATTATACTTTATTTATTATTTTGCAGTGCTAGGGAATGAACTCGGGCTTTCTAAATGTTAGGCAAGTGACCTATCACTGAGCGCCATCCCAGCCCCCCAAATTTGGATCTTAACCATCCCAACTGACTTGAGCCAATCATGCAACCCATGTTATAACAATATGAAAAAAATGTACCTATATACATAGACAAAATACATGCACGTGCACACAGTATGTCAGACGCTCAGTGTGACTGCCTTCATAAATAAACCTGCACATGATCCATTCTTCTCATCAGCTGTCGTCAGCCCAGGGGTTGCCTGTCCTGTGTAGGTGTCAATAGCTCACAGGTCCTCCAAAGCCAAACTGGCAGCAGTGCTCTGTGCCCACCCTGGGTGCAGCCCCTTCATTTTCAAGACCCCTGGTCCCTTGTCTTTGTGCCTGCTTCCTCTTCTGAAGGAGCAGGTACCCTGGGGAAGAACCCCGACACTCACTCACCCATTGCATTAGTCAGCTTCACAGTCCTACAATGAAATACCCGAGACAGGTTCCTTATGAAGAAGAGAAGGTTTATCACAGTTTGAGAGGTTCAAGTCCAAGATCCAGTGGCCCCATGGCTTTGGGCCTCTGGTGAGGACAGTGGATGGCAATGGTTGAAGTGTCTGTTGGACTGAGTGCTCACATCTCAAGCCAGGAAGTGGGGAGGGAGGGAGGACAGGCCAGGGTCTCCCAAATCCCCTCGGGGGCTTGCTCCCAATGACCTAAGGTTAGATTTTGTAGAATTTTTAATTTTGAAAGGTGCTATTTCTGTCCCATTCACAATACTAAGAGTCTTGCTGCTGTGGCATTCTGTTTTTCCCATTTCCAGGGAGGCTGACTTGGTATCTATTATTTCTCAACTCCAGCTGCACTCTACCCCTGGGGCCTCTTAGTAAAGCCTGCCACCATTTTCCCTCAGGGGAAAGACAAGTGCACGTGAATTACCCTCTAGGTATAAAAGTGTGCCGAAGCCAGACACCAAGCCAGGGGATCAGAGCTCACGCTGGCCCCAGCACGTTGGCCTCACAAAGCAGGAAAGTAGCCCTGCCTCTCGATTAAACTCATCCTGGAACGCCACAGTCTGGGGTCACCAAGGTAAGACAGCACCATTCAGGACTCCTCTAGGCCCTACAGTCACTAAATGCCTCCAAGGCACATTCAACCTGATTCTCTCCTGTAGGGAGAATATAGTATATGAGTTCCGTTTTGCCAAAAGCATAGAAGCCAGTGGCTATTTTTTCCTGGCATTTTCCAATGCATGTTTAGTAGACAATCAACTCCCCATGTGTCTGCCCACATACACTTATCTTTAAAAAGCCCCATAAGAATTTGCTGTAAAAGGTTCTATTTCAAGTAAGAGAACATCAGATTTTGTATTCTATGGTGCATGGAAGTTTTCTAGATTTTCCTTTCTTTTTCTTTCTCTTTTACCCTGACCCTATCCTTCCTTCTTGCCTGCCTGCCTGCCTGCCTGCCTGCCTGCCTTCCTTCCTTCCTTCCTTCCTTCCTTCCTTCTTCCCTTCTTTCCCACCCTCCCTTCCTCCCTCCTTCCGTTCACAGCACTGGGGAGCTGAACCTAGGGCCTTGAACATACTTTGCAAGTGCTCCACTGACCTGCACTGCAGCCCCTTTTTAATTTATCTTGAAACAGGGTCTCACTAAGTTATGCAGGCTGCTGCTGGCCTTGAACTTGTGATCTGTCTGCTTCTGCCTCCCTGGTAGCTGGGATTATAGCACCTGGCTTCACTGAGGTCATTTCTACTGTTTTCATTCTCCACTGAAGATCTTTGTTCATGTCATGCCACATACTAAAATATATCCTTATGATAAATCAAGGTAAATGTGTGTATGTGTGTTGCACAGGGCTTTGTATTTTTCAAGGCACTTTTGAAACACTCAAATGTAATACAGAAAACTGCATAAAACATACACGTCCTTCACCCGACGACAAAGAGCAAGCAACAGTAAGCTATTACCGGCACCCCACAAAGCCTTCGTGTCCTTCGACTTCATAACCTCGACTGCCCCTCCAAAAGCAGCTCTCTTTATTTTGTGATAATCATATAATGATCATAACAAGAATACATTCCTGAAGAGTTATAAGCCAAGGGGAAAAAGCAAAGATGAGATCCAAATACATGGATGATTTCATTCAAAGACATTTTTAAGACGGCCTTAAGCCAGCTTCTTGCCTTTTATCATTGCCCCTGCCTGCTGTTTATAAGGGACAATGTAAAGTAACATAAGACAGGGAGGAAGGCAAGAGGACTGAGGTGGGGAAACAGCCCTTAAACATCACTGTACTTACCACAGGGCAAGTCGTTGCTCAATTTCTTTGAGAAAATTGGTATGGAATTTGTGCAAAGGTTCAAAATTCGGGAATATGAGACTTTTCAACGTCTCGGGCATGGAGTCGTCTTTGCTCACGGAGCTCTGAAACCACTGGAATAAAGAGAGGATGGTCAGGGGCACAGAGAGAAAGGAGGGTGTCTGTGGCGCTCCAGAAGTCCCACCTCAGCTGGCTGCCGGGGAGCACAGTGACATTTTGAGCATTTCTGGAACACAAGGGGGGCCCAGGCCTTACTGCTTTCCCTTTCCTCATTCAGTGGGGGAGAAGTGCCCATCTCTGTACGATTATCACCTATGGATTGTTTATCCCTGGATAAATCTCTTACAATGGGTAGCTACTTGGACCAAAGCCTCCAACTCACTGGAGAATCCCTAGGTTATGATCACGGGATCTGCTCTGCTTCAACCCTTCAGGACCATCTCCTCTTTTCCTTCATTAAAATGCTGAGTGAAAGGTGGCCAACCCAGGGGCAGAGGAGCCGCCCGTACACAAAGTCCCTCACACCACTGAGCTCAGTGTGGACTTGGTTCCCATGTATACAGGGCACTCGCCAAGCACCAAGATGAAGACAAAGAACCTCAATGATTCCAGCATCCCTCCAAACTGGTAGTTCTTTCCCAGAAACCTCTAGTCGAAACCCCTTGCGATGCTCTGATTTTGCTTCTATGTCTTGACAGGGCTGGTTACCATAACCAAAGGCAGTCTGCTGGCTTACCTCGCTGACATGGCTCCACTTACTGTCAAAGATAAAATGAGGCTCCTGTCCTTTTTTTTTTTTTTGTGGTACTGAGGGTTGAACCCAGGGTCTCGCGCGTGCATGCTCTCCAAGTGCTGGACCACTGAGCTGCACCCTCAGCCCATTTTTAAGTTTTTGAGACAGGGTCTCGCTAAGTTACACAGACTGCCTCTGGTCTCGAACTTGCGATCCTCCTGCCTCCGCCTCCCAAGCTGCTGGGATTACAGGCGTGGGCTACTGCGTCCTGTTCATTTTGAGGTCTCCTTTGAGCAACAATAAGCAGTTACATTTGGCAATGGGCAAAACACAAAATGTTCTCGATCCGTGTGTGCAGACAGCAAAGTGTTTAATTTTAATTCTCTCTGCTTTAGGAACTTCCTTCCTTTTCATGTAAAAACCACAATTATAAAAAAATTGAGAGGAGACGCCAAATTAAATACACTATTAGCATTTCATTTCTCTAACCGAGGACTAGAATCCTTTCAACTGAAGTCAGAGAACCTAACATTTAATTAGCTCCAGCTTCTCTGGTGGAGCGGGGGAGTCATTTAGATAAATTATGCACGTTAATGCGTTAGGAGAAATAACTGCACATACTGAAGTGATGACCTCCAGATCCTTCAGATATGTTCGCTCAGTGGTGGAAACTTCTTTAGCAATGAAGTACGCCTTGTCAGTTGGGAATCTCTGCAAATCGATCAAAGAGAACAAGACACAGTGACCATGTCTGAGTGGAAATCTCCAAGGAGGTCCTGATTATAAGAAAGCCCTGATTAACGTTAAATGCTACTGACTTAGGATCTTTTGTTAGCCAGCATCAAGGCTAAAGAAGCTTTTATTTATTCTCCTTTTCGTGTTAAAGGAACTCGGATAAAACATGGATTTCCACAATGAGGACACCATGTAGGAATGTTTCCTTCCATGTAAACACTGCCATCGGCTAGAGGACTCAGGTTAGTGAAGTAACAGTTTTGCAACTTTCAGGGGAAACTTACGAAAGAGATATTAGGGTTCTCTAACCCGGTGCCATGGGTTGGAAGGGGAAACTTAACGAAAGAGATATTAGGGTCCTCCAACCTGGTGCCATGGGCTGGCAGTGCTCATGTTCTTGATATTTCAAGAAATGGAAGTGACAGGGTTATTGGGAACGCCAAGGGTGGCTGGATCAAAAGGGACAAAGCTGAAATCATTCGACGGTGGCACTGTGACTCAGTTCCCTGGAGGCTCTGAGTCAGGGGGCCAGTAGCATTTAGAGTAGGCCAGCTTTCAGAGAACTTTTCAGAGAAAGTTTTGCTTTCTCTTTCAACAGTAAGAAAAAATGAAGTCCCTTGTTGTCCGCCATCTTGCTCACTTCCCCTAAGAACCCATCTAATTCTACCTCTGGATATATACACAAAAGAAATGAAAAGAGATGCTCAATAAATGCATGTATACCCAGGTTCACACCAGCGTTATTCACCATAGCAAGAGGTGGGAACAATCTGTCTGGCGATGAGCAGTTAAAGTGTGGTCCATCCATGCAATGGAATATTACTCAGCCTTGCAAAGGAGAGAGTTCTGAGCCATGCTACAACATGGGTAAACCCTGAGGATGTTATGCCTAGGGAAATAAGCTGGTCACACAAAGACAAATACACTGTGATTGCACTTATATGAAGTCCTTAGAGCAGCCAAACTCATAAAGACAGAAAGTAGAATGGAGGTTGCCAGGGGCTGGGGGAATGGGGAATTATTGCTTAATAAGGACAGAGTTTGTGTTAGAGAAGATGAAAAAGTTCTGCAGATAGATAGTGCTGATTGCTTTTTGACAATAAGAATGCACTAATGCCACTAAACTGTATATTTAAAAGTGGCACATTTTATGATGTGTGTATTTTACTACAATTAACACAAACACACACACGTACCACGCATGCACACGCATGCACCAGTCAACACCCAGTACCTTTCTCCGGCCCTCCTCTTCATCATCAGTCCTCTGGCATGCCTGGTCATTCAGCAGTGGGCTGACCAATGGGGAGGCCTGCTTGGTGTCAGGGCTCAGGTTGGGGGACAAGGTCACGTTGGCAGGAGCGGCGCCTCCCTGCGAGTTGATAGACAGCTCGGAAAGGTGAGGGCTGCCGGTCAGGGAGCCTGTTTGGGGATGAGAAGGTTTAAAGAAAAAAAGTAATTCCTACTGAGACTTGATTTCTACCTTTCACCTTTTCAAATCTTTAGAACTTTTGCTACCATATGGGAAACTTGTTGTTGTTGTTAGGTGCCGTCTAGTCGTGTCCGACTCATAGCAACCCTCATAGTGTTTTCAATGGCTGACCATTTTGGGATTACCTTGGGAGTGGATTGCCAGGCCCTTCTCCCATTTTTGCGGTGCTGGGATTTGAACTCAGGACCTCAGAGACTGCAGCGCAGTGCTCTACCAACTGAGCTAAATCCCAGTCCATGGGAAACTTAAGGCAGTCATTATTTTCTAGTTTTTCTCCCCTAAATTGCAGCTGCCTTAATAGTAAAGGTACCAAAGAATGCAAAAATCAGGGGAGCCTGTTACATAATTAAGGATAAGATTTAGAACTCTGCACAGGTAACAATTAAAATAGCTTAAAAGCACAGCATACCCTGAAATCATATTTTCACCTCTTACCTACCACCTTTGCTTCTAAGAATTGCTCAAGAAAGACACGATATCTATATCACAGCGAGACAAAGAGAAACAATTAAGAAATAGAACTAAACTAACAGGCATCTAAGCGACTGGTGTAACTCAGGACATAACTACGTCTTGTAACAATGGGTCGCAGCTAACAGAAAAGTCAAGCAACTAACTCCCCATTCTACAAAGAACAGAAGCAAGCTCGTGATACCTGGTGATGTCATTCCATGTCTGTCACTGTTTGGGACAGAAACACTAGCATCACATTACATGCAACGGTGGTCATTTAAACATGCAAGCTGGAGGTCATCACATTATCACAGTTCCCCTTTATGAGTCAAAAGTGACAGGTAATAAGTTAGTCCTCGAGAAAGGATACCATATTAAATAATATGAAAATGTGTATATTACCCATTATAAGTCAGCTACAGCAGATGACGTGTACAGGAGAGTCTTTGCCAACGTAATTTTGCAAATGTCTGTACCTCAACCCATTGATGCTACGTGGGATCTTTCAAAATACACTTCTAACTTGTTTGACCCAATAAATTTATAATTCTAATGCAGATTTGCTAGAGCTAATTGTCACATAAAGTTACGATTATGAGGAAAGACAAGGCCAGTGCCTCCTCCATTTTCAGGCTCGTTGCTACTCAGTACACTGTTAAGGTCCTCCAAGGGAAAGGGGAGGTTCAGTTTTCTGGGGGGACCTCCATTTCCCTAACTTCTATTCTCTCCCTTTGGAGTCATCCATATGCATTTTGAAATTCCAAGACACTGCAGCAGCCTAGATCCGGACTGGTGAAGCAAGGGCAGGAAACTTGATCCCAGTAGGACTGAACCACGGGGAAACCACCACCAGCCCCAACCGGCTCCCGGGTCGACCAGTTAGCTGTGTCATCAATGCAGGGGTGAAAAGCCACCATCCCCAGGGATTAATAAAGAGCAGACGTCCTGCCCACTGACAACCGGTCAGTCCAATGATCCTTGAATAGCAAGAGTAGAAAAGGTAAGGAAAACGTAGACTCAAGAAGTTCACATTAAAACAAAACAAAACAAAACAAAAAAAACTCCACAACTTTAAGAAGCCTCACTGCAAAAAAGTGCTGGTGTTAGAGACCCAACCATCCCACACACCACCAGACCCAATAAACCCCGGAGAAAAAGGCCAGAAATTGCTTCGCAAATGTCAATTTTATTGACACTAGTGCACAAGTGAATACAATAATCGTGAAAGAATCGGAACTTGTCAAATAGAAATAGTGACAACATGGTAGAACTGCAATTGTTTCAAGGTACTACACTATTCCCTGTTCAAAAAATCACAAAGAGGAAAAATGTTATCACTACGAATAGAAATTAGAAAAGAGAACTCTTGGCAGTCTGTCTAGAGATCAAAACATTTCATGCATTTGTGAGTTGCTGTTTGAGAGTCGTTTTTTATTTGTCCACCAGTAATCTTATAGCAAAGTGTGGGGCTTACCATCAGCTCTCAGGCTGTGTGTGAGGTCAGGTGAGGCAGTTATAAGTGCTAGCATGCTGGGCCTGGAGTTTGCGGGGACGTGGAACAGAAAGAGCATTCACCCCATCATTGAGAGTGTTGGAGTCAAGAATGAAAAGTCATTAGAAAGCTAGCTTGAAGCGGGAGAGGGCAGGCTGCGAGGAAACGGTAACAATCAGGCCTGGACGGTAGCCAGCAACAGAAGACAAACTGCCACACGGCAAGGGGAAAATAACGTGTATCACACACATTCAAATCACATCCACCCTCCATGGGCCAAAAGCTAAAGCCCTCACTGAAGTCCACGTGGGGATACTTGTATTTAGCAGACTGTGCAGGCTGGAAGGAGAGGGCAACAGAGAGAGTGGCCCCCTGCCAACGAAGGCATGACACACTTCAGAGAAGAGAACCAGCTCGCTTCGGAAGAAGCCCCACTGGACCGCCTTGGAAACAGAAAATGGAAGGCTGGATCGGAACATTCAGGGTCGTATGTGGACAGGTAATGTAGGGGACAGTTCGGGACCAGCCCGTTGGTTGCTGGATGAAAACGTGCTGCATTTCACTCATGGAGCTTCAAGATGTGTGCAACCACCTACTCGCCACGTGCAATATGCACTTTGGGGGAATGACCAAATTAGGGTGGTCATTTCCCTTTTTCTTGGAGGGATTTATGTCTGTTCACAAGACCTAAGAAAGGAAGGCTCGTGGCTGTTTTTAAACTGTAAGATCGATAAATCAGTAATTATCAATCAGGCTGATCTAGAAGTCTATTAGCAAGCCTAAGAAAGGCAAAGGTCAGAATGTCTGAAGTTCACTTTCACAAATGCCAGCTGGGCCCATGGAGAAGAGGCCTCTTTGTCTCCTTGCAAGAGAAACTATTAGAGGCTCTGATGTTTATAGGTGACATAAAAAAAAAAGTCTCTCATTTCCCATTCAGCAATCAATGAAATACACTGACGAGGGCAATCAGTAGAATTTGGCAGCTTGATGAGTAATTAAAATTCTCTTTTGTACAAACTGGAGTCCACATAGGTGTGTCTAAAGGAAGCCAAGGTGCAAGGCCACAGAGTTATTATTAGAACGACAGAGAATCAACTTTCACTGAAGTAGTCCATTTTACCAAAAAGCAAATAAGCACGGTCCTATTGTTTGATAAGACGAGGCTGAAATGATTTATACGGGATTATAAAGCTTGTTCAGAGAGTGTGGCCTGTCAGTTCCTTTGAAGGCACAAGCCCCAGGTAATGGGAACAAGGAGGGGAAATGGTGACCACCAGTCACTGCTCCTCCATGAAATTTACTAATACCTTCTGACTGTTATCACCTTTCCTTTACAACACATTGGCATGAAGTAATATCTTCCGTAGGGGAGCTCTAGGCAAATAATCCTGGGGGAGTCCTAAAAGGAAGACCTGAACGTTCATAGGTGGAAATTATTTAAAGGGATTAGGAAAATATCAATTACATTCAGAACCTCTGGAAGGGGCTAATGGTTTGGAAACCATTTTTCCTACTCCCAGAAATTGCCTTTTTTTGGGGGAGGCATTCAGTTACATTCAGGTTAATAACTCTCAAACCCAGCGATTTCAGCCCCTACCCCTGTCATTAATTTCTCTGAAGAGGCTTGAGTCCGTATCACCTCCGTGGAGCAGCAATACCTCCACTAACACGCTCTCAAGGGAGGTGTTTCTGGTAACTGCCTCTTAAAATCCCTTTACATGCGGATGTTCTCCTTGCACAAACAGTTATGGGACTTCTAATTAGCAACTGTGGTATTTACACATTTCCATTTACCACACAGCCCAGAGACTTCCTTTGCTGCTCTATCTTGTTCATTTAAAATACGTTCATCATTCTATTCTCTCCTGGCCCTGGGGAGGCCGGATTTCAGCATCATCTCAGGACCTGCAGCAGAGGTAGCCCAAGGCATGGGAGGCAGGCGGCCAGGTCTTGGTCAGCAAGCCAACGTCGTGCCTTCTGTCCCCGGTGAGGACTGGGCACAAGCTTCATATTAACCATCTACCCCTTCAGTCTGTTATAAAGGCTTAGAAACAGACTTACCCAGTTCTGGGAAAAGAAAGAAAAAATTTCTAATCTAGTTTGCAAGTAATAAAAATGGCATTTCTAATACTGGTTATACCTGTCCTGTTTGTAAATTGGTCAATAAGTTGCCATCTTGAATTTTAACTAGATGTTGTTTTCCTATAAAGAGGAAACTAGAAAATCTGATGATTTAAAAAATAGTTGACAGTTTAAATACTTAAGCACTTGAGAATGAGAACTCGGATTGCTTTCTCAACTTCTCTCTTCCAAATTTCTTCAATATTCCTTCAAATAAAATAATTTCTTTTGCAAGTTTATAGATGCCACTCACCTATCGTGATTTGTCTCCTGTGATTTGGTCCTAAAACATAGGAGATTTTATCTCTGTACCTAGAATATGTTCCAAAGGTATGTGTCAGATATACATTAGAAATGTAGGTTTTCATCTATGTTTTTTTAAAAGACTTTTTAAATCTACAAACCCTCTCTAAAAGAGAAGACAATGAAATCTCTCTGGATGATCTGTTTTGAAAGCTAGTTATTGAAAAAGGTCAGTACCATGCTGAATCAGAGGTGACCTCAGGAATGGGTAAGAGTCACCATAGTCTCACACTGAAGCGGGGTCCCTGCCCAGTGGAATCTATGAAAACTGCTGGTAGTATTTTATTCAAATTACATGGTTCTGCAAGAAAACCAGGTCACGGAGTTACCGATGTTAGCGGTGTTGTCCTCTTCTGGAAGCCTTAGGTGGCTGAGGATAATGTATATGTGCTTCTCAGACCCAGATCCTTTAAGAAAAGTTTTATAAGCAGCTAAGCATCCACTTCATCTAGCAACTCAGAAAGGCAACAGTGATGTAACTTGCAGAAAAATAAAGAGAGAAAGGTCACTAATGGACAAATGGTAGCGAATGCACAAACTTATTCTTACTCATGGAGAAACCATAAAGGAGAATGTGTTTTTGTTTGAAGATGGTGGCGGTGGTGGTAGTGCTTGGGTTTGGGAACCGGGTGCTTCGTATCAATGAAAAACACCATCGTGAACTCAGGACACAAGCTTCAGCCATCAGTGGGAAAGAACAATTATAATGGACAGTTTTTTACAGCAAGACACCTGTTAGGACAAGTGAAAGCCTCTTCAGTTTAGATTAACAAGAGATATTAATACCGTGCAAACACAGTTACATGAGTTTGGCCCTCCATGCTTAAAGAGCCACCAAGCCCATTGTTATTAGAGAAGCCAGAAATCTTCCTATTGATAGGAATCCATGCTTTTTTTTTTTTTTTTTTTTTTTGAGGTACTACATTTGTACACAGTGGAGAGAGGAAACCAGACAGCATCTGTGGGAGCCTACATTTTGGGTGCCCATCAGAGGCAGAAAATGCTCCCTGGCTAAAAGCCAATAGGGGTGGAGCCGGGTGCATCTTCCCGTGGTCTCACTCACTGGCTCCTCCCACCAAAGCAAACACAAAGCTCAGTTCTTTGATAGCGAAGCTCTGTGTAAAGTGTCCTATCCCCATTCAAACAGATGATCTCAATCAGCATGGAGGGGCGCCCCTCCTTGGGTCCCTATGTAAGCTAGTCACAGATGCACTCTGGTTCAATGAGTCTGTCCCCCTACAGTGATCCTGCTCGCTTCCAAGGGCCTACCCACCCCATGCACTGCCCCGAGGAATAAAGCAGGCCTCGATAGAAGAGGAAGCCAAAGCAGCAAACTTCTATCCATCTTGCTTCCCCACCTTAGTAAAACATGGCACCACGGGAGGACCCCAGGATGCTCCCACGGGCCAGCAGACTGTTGAGTGAACGGGATCACTGTGTTCTGTAAGAAACAGGCATTCCAAGTATAAACTGTATTTGGCAGTGTTAAAAAAGTAAATAAATAAAAAAGACATCAGACAGTGCTCCGGCAATGCAGGGGACAGAAGATACGCCATGCGTCAAGGCTAAGGACATAATGCTGAAAACAGGCTTTTTCTCACAGGTAGGTACATGCTGACAAAAGACTGCATACAATGGAACAGAAGGATGTTTTCTCCAATTTAGTAAACAAATGACAAAAATGAGAATGAAATCCCCAGCTTGTTCTACTTTGAAATTTGACGTATTAGAAATTTTTAATAAAACATGATTACCTGCAATATTAAAAGTGCAGAGAGGACAGGAGTGAATTGGATTAATAATACAGGTCAAAGCTTGTGAGATTCGGTTAGTTAGGTTCACAGCAAACTTTCCAAGGCAGGAAGAGGTGACAGCAAGGGGTTTAACCACTAGCCCTTCTAGATGCTTCTGGAGAGAGTGGCCGGTGTGTTTTATCTGAGGAAGAACACTCTCTGGTCTCTCTATAAATCACTGCAGGCAGAGTGGCCGATGCCTTGTTTCACATAACGGGACTTGGAGGCCGAGGAAGAAGGAGTTGTGAGCTCAGTTTCACAGGCCAGAAAAGCTCACGTGTGAGTAATGACAGGCCACTATTCCACTGCAGTCTCCTAAGGGACCTTCCACTGTTTCCTACTTTAGAGCCACCTAACAACACAGATTCATTGTGAAGAAGACTCGCTCCTTGAAAGCTTCCTGCACCCTACACCCCCACAACCCCACACGGCGCCTGGGAGGCCCTGGCTCACGCCTAAGTGCCTTTGGTTTTGCAATGACTTCACCTTCCCTCCTCCTCCACATTCTGGAGAGGCTGAGCCTGGCCCCAGCAGCCAGCTCAAGGACTTGCTGGTAGCAGTTTCCACATTTACATCAGCAGCGCTAGCTCTGCAGTTAACCTTTTCCACCAGCTCACGACAACTCAGGTAGATCAGATATCCTGCATCAACCGTTAATTTTTAATCCTGTTTAATCCTCCCGCCACCCTAAGGCAGACCAAAGTAATCTGACCCAGAGCCCTGACAGACAAGCAAAAGAGCTGCCTAGGCTGGAAGTTGGGGCCGGGAGCCATAAGGCATGCTGGGAGGCCAGCTCCGCCACCATGGCAGTCAGTCCACCCATAAGTGATCCTGAGCCAAGTGGAGTCTATGCAATTTTGCAAGCTCACAGGAAGAGAAGATTTTCTAGTTTTTCCTTAGCTTCCAGCCAGGTGTTTCTTTGCTTCCACTGGAAAAACAAGTTTTTTTTGTGCAACAGGTCATTGAGGGTTTTCTGGGAGGGAGGTGCTGATCATTTTATGAAGACCTGTTTTCAAAATAAGACCTTTTCTCGTCCAGACAGACAGCTGAGGTACAGATCCTTCTTTACAATCTTTCTTCCCAGGAGAAGTACTCAGAAATCTCTGAGTTACTCAAGGAAGCATTGTAGCCCTTTTCATTTATGTTGTTGTTGTTGTTAGGTGCCGTAGAGTCAGTATCCGACTCATAGCGACCCTGTATACAACAGGTGAAACACTATTGTCAGTGCTTCTCTGCTGTTTATAGGGTTTTCAATGGCAGATTGATTTTTGGGAGGGGGTTGCCAGGTCCTTCTCCCAAGCCTACAGTGTCTAGTGTTCCCTGGCGGTCTCCCATCCAAGTACTAACCAGGCCTGACCCTGCTTAGCTTCCGAGATCTGAGGGGATTGGATGCCACAGGGCTACGGCTGCTGGCTTCATTTATGTAGGTGGTAGATAATTGGGCTGCTTTTGAGCTTTAATGTCTACAATGCTAGGCCAACTCTATGCCCAAATCATCATGGAAATTTTTATGTTTTTCACTATTACTTTTTAATAAAGAGAAAACTACAACATTAAATACGATAGTAATTTTGGCTGAAAACTCAGGGGTTTGTGTTAATTACCAGCAGCTGGTATTAGACGTATATAGTAGTGTTACCAAGAGGCTTTTCCTTGTCTTAAGTTTTAGTCAATCACACAGAAACAGATGGAATTTAACAAGGAGAACACAGTGCCAGTCCACTCTTTGATGTCACCAGAGTAAATTTCTTTAATGACTCCGTGCTCACATATGTTCATTCAATAGTACCTTTCACTTCCATGTTCTATGGCTTTGGCCAACATGGTTGAATATAAAGCTCAGAGAGCGACCGGCAATGAATTATTTTGAAATGTTCACCTCTTCAGAGTTCAAACAAACTGGTTCTCTTATAAGGATTGCTTAGGAAGACACTTTTGCAATTCCATTTGCAAAATTTAGCAGCAATAGAATAGACTTATGCCCTGAAATACGATGAAGGCTGACCTTAAAGAAACCTGGCTGATGCTCACCAGGGGAGGAAAATGTGTGCAGAGGAGGGAAGCCCCAGGACACAGAGCCTTCCTTGGGAATGTCACCCTGAGAGCTGTTCACATTCTAGCTAATCAAAACAAAGACCCAGGTAAAGTCAAGTAATCAAGACAGAAGTAAATAAAGTCAAAATAAACCCGATACTTAAGGGGGCTCCAGATGCCTTACTTTTAAGCCGAGTCTACTCTGCGACTCCCTCACTGATAGCCAGAGTTCCACCAAACCCATTCTGTTCTGAGAGATGGAATAATGTTTTAAGTGGAAAAAGGCGACTCAAAGGTGATCGCTGATTCCAGATATGAAACGTGGATCTCTATGCACATTTACAATAGTTTCACCAACATTCAAAATGACAGATGACTATCTAGAATTTCTCTTCCTTTACAAATTGCTTGGCAACATAGTCGGAATGATTGCAGGTGCTAATGTACACTGCAAATTCAGACCAGACCAGACCAGATTAGACTTTATATGGTCAGTGGAAATGGAAGGGCTGATGCTGTATTTTTGTTTTGTAGGCCTTGTTTTTGTTTTTTGTTTTGTTTTGTTTCTTTTTTGCATTATTTCGTCTGAATCTTCAAAGAAGTTCTTATGAAGAAAATCATTATTATTCACACTTCAAGTACAGGCCATGCAGCACAACTTGGTGAGATCAACCTGTGAGAAATTCCCGAATATGAATCACACATGTAGGGAAGAATCTAGCCCACGGACTTCCTCTAATTAAATGCCTGTCTAATAAAATACTATCGATGGCATCCAGATGACTGTTAAAGGGGCTGAAGCAATTCGTTTTAGGCTCTGGAACTCATTAAACGCATTTCTTCATGCTAAAAGAATTTCTTGCCTTTTTCGTTTGCCCTTCACAAGCAACGGCAAAAGCAACCACGGAAGGGTCTATATTTCACATCTTTTGAAATAACAGGCAACACAACATAGTAAAGAGGCTCTGGAGGAGCCAAGAGTGCCTTTAAGATTTTTGTTTCTCTATAAGGTTTGTCTTTGCTCCCTAGGCTTACGATAGCATCTTATAGAGCAGCGGAGAGGAGCCAGGAATCCGAAAGCCCAGATTCCTTGTTGAGGTGAAGGCCATTGTCTTAGGAAGACTGGTTGACAGGTCTTAGGAAACCCTTTGGAAACTGGAAGCGCTTATCAGTCTCTAGTCGCTGCTCTCTATTCTTCACAGCCACCCCTGTTTTTGGCCTTCCCCAACCTTAGTTCAACTTTCCACACATGCAGGCTTTTCTTGAGTCACAGAGATTCTGCAGCCCCAGGAAAAATGTGGGACTGGGGAGTCCCAAAAGCCAGAACCCAGAAGGTGGGTTGGTCAGGGTTACTGGTTTTCCCTGAGCTCTGCACAGCGACAGTGGGGGGACATGTCACTTTAGCAAACTTGGCCCACCAGAATCAGAGGAGAATGCATTTTCTCTCTGACCAACATTCTGGAGTCTTTTTTTTTTTTTTTGGCAGTACAGGGGGTTGAACCCAGGGCCTCATGCTTGCATGCTTTGTAAGTGCTGAACCACTGAGCTGCACCCCCAGCCCGTTTTTTTTTTACTTTTTGAGACGGGGTCTCGCTAAATTATACAGACTGCCTCTGGTCTGGAACTTGCGATCCTCCTGCCTCTACCTCCCCAGCCGCTGAGATTACAAGAGTTCGCCACCAGGCCCAGCTTTGTTTTTGAATCTTTATGAGCATAGGACAACCTCTCCAAGGGACAACTAGTGAATATTTTCAGCATGTCAGGATATGTGGCCTGGGAACAAACTCTACCCTCTACTCTTCTGAGCATTATTAATTGCATCACAATTGCTGCTTTAATAAACACTGGCCAAACAGCACAAACTGAGTTGCCTGGCTAGTACCAAACCAATGAGAGGAAGACCCTATTGCAACTCTGAAAGTGGAAACTATTGTCAATATACAACAGAGTACACAGTGATTGATCAATTGTTTCTAAAACACTTCAGATAAAACTGCTTTTGTAGGACAAAGCAAAACAAAATAACGGCTAGAGCAGTGTTGCTTTATGGTTCGTGTTATATATTCACATTAGAAGTTAACAAGTCGTACCCATTCATATTTCATTATCAGACTGCTGTATAATTGGAGATAAAAGGAAAAATCACTCAAAGAAACCACCTTCACAATGAAACAGGATTTTTAAACCTGACTCTGCTTAACTCACATTTGACTAAGCTTTCATATAAGAAATTGACATCTTTTTCTAAGTCTAAACAGAATCTGCAAGAATGTGTCGTAACTGCAAACACCTCACAATATACAGAGCAGTAGTTCTTCTCACCTATTATGGCTTGTCATTGCCTATGGCAAGTCTACGTGATCCATGGTCTTCACATTTGATTTTAATTATTAGTCTATACAAGATTCTCTAAAACTAAAATGTAGATTCTAAGAGGTCCTACTGCACCAAGATAACACAAGGAGTAAAAAAACTGAAGTCTAGTGACAAAGATCATAGTGTCAGCTTTGTTGTGTAATAGCTGAATTACTACGCAAAGTCACTTAACTTCATCAGAACGAGTTTTCTCTTCCACAATGAAGGTTTGCCTAGATGGTCTCTAAGGTATCCTGCTACTTTTCAAATTCTGCTATTCTGTTGAATATGTAAATCTAAAGCAAGATGAAAATAGACTACTTCAATGAATGACTTTCAAAAAACTATCAAATAATCAGTTTGATCCATCAATCATGCACTGAATCAGAAGACAGGGAAAATAAAACAAAATCATTAGTTTAAAAAAAGGGTGAAGGCTTCAGAATCTTTAAAACTGACATCGCAACATTCGTGTGGACAGACGATCCTTTGTGGACCACAAGTGGGTAAATACTTCTGTTGATTATATCCTGCTGCCAAATTCTACTCAGCTTCCTTCACATGCCCCTCTCTTCTGTGGGCTGATGTCACAGGACGAATCTCATAAGGCCACTGGCATGGCGGCACATCAGTGATATTATCATCGTTAGAGCTCTTTTCAGTAACTGTAGTACTTTAGATCTAAAAATTTTATTCTACAACTTATCATTTTTAAGTACCAAATACTGAAAAGTACAAATAATAGGCATTAAAAAAAAAAAGCGTTTCATTTGTGATGCTTCCCTTATTCCACAAGCAAGCTGACAATGCAGCTAGCACTTCTATTGTGTTCCATTAGACTATACAAGGCAACCAGGTCTGGTGGGTAAGTGACACTGGCTGCCCAGTGGAGCCACCTGGGGAGTCCAAGCAGGAACACAGGCCAATAGATCAACATCTCTAGGGTCAGCACCAGGCACCACTCATCTTGACAATGGCTCAGGTGATGCCAGAATGCAGCTAAGGCAAACACACAACAGGAACTCCTTGATCGACAGTGTGACTTCTGGATGACAGGCACTGACAGAAGCAAGGTTCCAAAGAAGTCAGTTCTGGCTAATAACTTTATTTTCTTCCTACGCAGAGAAACATCCAAGTGCCACTGTTCCCAACAGAGGACACTGTTCACAAGAATGTGCGTGAAAACCAAGGACAATGACACCGGAGAGCTGACGTTCTCTGTGGTATGTGTTATCGACAGGCAGACACTCTGTTGGCTAACCTGCTGGTGACAATGGTGCCTATGGTGGCCTATGCCTTTTCCCTGCATCACTGCTCAATAGCATTTCTGTTTTACTAAGATAAGAGTCTGAGAACCGGAAGGATGGCTTCTTAAAACATAACTGACGACTGGACGCACCAATGCAAACCCTAACCAAACCAGCAATCCTAAGTACTATGCCATCTATGGCGATTTGACAACTTTTACAGCATTTCATGGGATGCCTAGAAAGCCAAAATAACCCCAAATTCATCCCGTTAAGATATCCATTGTTCCGGAGTAATATTTCACACCAATACAATCTCAACTAGCAATCAACTTACATTTGGCCTGGAATTTTGTCCACACCTCGCTATATGAGGCACAGAGAAGCTGTCCTTTGAAAGAAGGGAGGAAAAAGGTCAAACGAACACTTTTCCTGTGATCAACGCTTCAAACAGTCAACCAACAGAGGGGGAGCCGCATACACAATTGACCATACACAGAAAACTGCCATATAAATAGAACCCAGGATACGCATTCCCAGCTTCATCATAAAGTATTCCAATCTAGCCTTCAACCAGTAAAATCAACAAGCTCCCGGTAACTCGACCTTAGGACTTGGCTCCCTTTTCTGGAAACACGCCACTTGTGTAGTTTGTTTTTCTCAAAGTTTCCCTATCTGATCATGTGCCTGTCCAAAATGTGCTCTAGCAGATGACGACAAAAATGAGGGAGTCACTAGAACACATCATCTCTGTGGCAACCCTGGACTCCTGACCCCAGGAAACCAACCGCCGACCACTTGCCTTTCAGCCTCCTCACGCGTCCTCCTCCTCCTCCTCACTCAGCTGCAGGCCACCCAAGGTCATCTGGCTCCTCACCATGGGAGGGGAGCTTAGCTCTCCTGGGTGACCGAACACCCGAGGCTGGCTCGAAGGACTCACCATGGCGGAGTCCGAATCGCTGGATTCAGTCCCACCACTGGTGGAGCCCTCGGTCATTTGTAAGGGTGCCATGGTACCGGGGCATGCTGATTGCCCAAGGGGGGTCTTTGAGGTATGACCCACGAGAGGTGTGCCGTTCGCCAGCACCCTACCTTCCAAAGTAGCCAAGTCGGCCCGCCCTCTGTTGTGGTGGTCATCAAGCCTATCGATGGCCTCTGGGGTGGAAGATACCTGGCTAAGAATGAGCGGATCCGTCTCTGACTTATTGTACCTACTGGGAAGATTCCTCAAGTATGGCCTCTGCAAGATGGGAGAATCATTTTCATCATGAGGACCCCAGTTTGGGAGAGAATCTTCTCCCATGCTCCTCTCTTTAAGGTCATGTCCATTTTCAGAAATATAGCCTTGGGACCCAGTCCTGTCCCAACTCATATTTGGACTTGAACTCCTGCTGCTGGGGGACAAGGGCGTGGCCAGGGGGCTACGACTAGCTGAGGCCCTGAACATTTCATCTATCAGGGAGCTATGTCTTGGGAGTCCAGGGCTCCCACTCACATCAAAGGTGATGTCTGCTGAATCGTCATCAAGGAATTCTCTGGAAAGAGGCTGGGCGGACTCTGGCGAGGGAGGGGAAGCTCTGCGCCTAGCCTCTGCTCGCCTCTCCTCCCCGGAGAGCAGATAAACACCACTGGTCAAATCACCCTCATAGTTGTCATTTGTTTGGGACCGTGACTGGGACATTTGTTCTCTGAGAAGGTCGTATTCGCTATCTACGTCACTGCAGTCAATGAAAGGAATGGAAGCGCAGCTGCCTCTCGCAGCCCGGGATGCTGGACCTGTGCTTGGCTGCGGGGCCTGAGGTTTACTCGACTGGACGCCGTCCTTGCCGCCCTCCTCCTCTTCCTCTTCCTCCGCTGGCACCGCCGTGGCTCCATCTGCCAGCTTGCTCCCCGGGGACCCCTTCGGCAGAGCAGGGCTTTGGTGCGGCCCCGGCTCCTCCGCAGAAGCTTTCGGTTCCTTTCCTTGTGGGCAGCTCTGACCACGAGGGGACTCGGGCCCTTCTCCAAAGGTAAGGCTGGCACTCTGTGGAGACTGGGTGGGCGGGGCGTGAAGGGGTGGAGGGGATGAACAGGAAAGGGACACCGTTATCCCGAGCTGAAGAAAACAAGAGAAGTCAGAGGCCAGCAGCTGGCGACTGGCAGACAGAGGCTGCCCTGGCTCCCCAGGGTTGGAACAATGCCCTTGGACAAGAGGGGGGACCTCAGAGAGATACATTTGTTATGATCAAGGAGGTTCCCTCAGGGTGGGGAAGACCAGGCTGGGTCCCCAACAGCCCAAATAGGCACCGTCTCTGCTTTCTGTGGCCCTTGGTCTCAGGCTGGGGTTCTCAAGTTTCTATGGAGCAGGCAGCCCTTCCAGCCTGGGGGGGGGGGGTTCCAAAGCAAAGGCGGGATGGGACAGAGAGAAAATTCATTATGGACCGCTCGGCACATGCTTTGGAAAAACGCCCAACAACCCGGCTGCCTAGACTTCCCAGGGTGTGACGACACGTTATGGGCTCTTTCGGGACTCACGCAGAGAAACCATCTTCCCGTTCTTCCTCGACAAGGTTCCTCTACAGAAAACCCTGAGACCGAGTTGGGGGACCATGACCTCTCGCCACCCTCAGAGCAAGAGTGATAATGTCCCCTGCTGATGGTGTGGTCACTGCCCTGCAGCACAAGCCCTGGGAAGTCGCTGCCCAGCTCCGTGCCAGCAAAGGCTTCCGACCCTGGCACCAACTGTGACCCTCACTGATCAGTGGCAAAGCAGGTCCCCATCCTTCCCACAGCTGACCTCGCCAGCTGCCTCCACCGGCTGCCATGGATGTTTCCGTCCCCAAACTGAGCTCACCCCAACAGAGCCAACCTCTCCGGGGCTCAGAGCTCCATGGCCAGGTGCAAATAGGTCACACCCCAGGGCCTGCTGTGCCCAGGCTGGGTGCACAGAACACAAAGCCAGCACCTGACCAGATGCTCGTGTGTGATAAATCCCAAGGTGAACAATGTGGATCTGCAAAGCAACCGTACAGCCCAGGGCTGGGGAGAGGAAGCCGGGAGCAAACAGTTTCCATGGTCCATCCCTGTTACTGACCTGTTTTGGCACCTCTGAATTCAGTGCTACAGGCTGCGTAGCAATGCTCCGGATGGAATGTATCTTGCTGTGTTTTCTGTGGGACATCATACAAGACAGCTTAATTAGGAGAGCTGTTTTGAAATGAAACCTAAGGGCTTTCTGTTGGAAGCCTCAAGTCCTTCCTCAATGAGGGCATCCCAGGCTGCTCTCCTAAACGTATTTCCAAGTCATAACTTGGAAAGAGACATGCGATCATCCTTTCCTAACGCCTTTGTGATCCAGGGGTTATGCGCATCCATCCTGAAGTTCTCCAAAGTCCTCTGATCCAGCCGTTGAAGGAGCCTGAACAACAGAGCAGCACCTTCCGGATACAAGGAAGGTCACAGGGCAAGAGGAGCTGCCTGGCTTGCAGAGGCTCTGAACCACGAGTTTTGGGCTGTGATATCAATCCCGGGTCTCTGGGGAAGTATGCTCTAGATCCACTCTGTCATAGAGGCAATCACCACTAACCAGCTCACTCTGTCGGAGCATTAGGTTCAGGGGAAAAGGGCTGCCCTAAAAATGAACTTAGGGCTGTGATTTAGCTCAGTTGGTAGAGTGTTGCTCTACAGTCTCTGAGGTCCTGGTTTGATTCCCAGCACCACAAAAATGGGAGAAGGATGTGGCAATCTACTCCCGAGACAATCCCGAAACAATCAGCTATCGAAAACTCTATGAGGGTTGCTATGAGTTGGACACGACTCGACGGCACCTAACAACAACAACGTAAATGAACTTAAAGACTCAGCAGTAGAAGGAAGTGACTTTTTGGCTGGGCACCGTGCTGCACGCCTGTCATCCCAGCTACTTAAAAGGCAAGAGGACCTCAGGTTCTATGCCAAAGGCAGCCTGCACAATTTAGCAAGCCCTTGTCTCAAAATAAAAAATAAAAAAGGGGCCAGGGGTGAAGCTCTGTGTGGAGCACTGGCCTCGCAGATGCAAGGCCATAGGTTCAGCCCCAGTACTGCCAAAGGAAAAAATAAATAAACATAAGGAAGTGGCTTCCATTGCCTGCAGCCTGTCTCCTTTATCCTATTCCTTCCTGGGTCTACCTGGCCCCACTGGACAAGCATTAGACACTTTTCTTGTGCTCAGACTCATGTAATGGTAGATACTCATAGGGATTATATCCCAGTATATGTCCAATTTGTCTTCATAATACTTCAAAATAACAGAGAAGCCGCGGAGCACCCTCATTCACAATGAGAGAGAAAACAGGGCCACTTTACGTGGTCCTCAAAATAGGGATTGCTAATCGTCCAAGAAAATGAAGGGTCTGCTATCTCTAGAAATGCACGTAAAGGCCTCCTGGGCACGACATTTCTGCATCAAGGGCATGGGGAGGCACCACAGGTTTGCATCAGGAGATGTGTGCAGGGATAGCCATAGCAGCGCGTTTGTTTGAGCAAATCAAAACCCCGAAACATCGTGAATTTTATCAATAAGGAATTGTTGTTGTTAGGTGCCGTCAAGTCAGTATCCGACTCATAGCGACCCTCATAGGGTTTTCAATGGCTGTTTCATGATTGCCTTGTGAGTGGATTGCCAGGCCCTTGTCCCATTTTTGTGGTGCTGGGAATTGAACTCAGGACCTCAGAGACTGCAGTGCAGTGCTCTACCAACTGAGCTAAATCCCAGCCCACCAATAAGGAATGGTATTGATAAAATGCATAAGTTCTAAAGTACTATAAGAACTTAAGATGCTGTTGTTGTTAAGTGCTGCCAAGACAGTGTCTGAGTCATCGTGACCCTACAAACAACAGGTAAAACACAATTGTCAGTGCTTCTTTGCTATTCCTAGGGTTTTCAATGGCTGACTTTTTATGTGAGTGGGTTGCTGGGTCCTTCTCCCAAGCCTATAGCACCTGGTGTTTCTAGGCAGTCTCCCGTCCAAGTACTAACCAGGCCTGACCCTGCTTAGCTTCTCAGGTCTGACAGAATCAGATGCCACAGTGGTAGGACTGCAGGTAAGAACTTAGGATAGATCACAAAAACAAGGTAGGGTTGAAAAAAGAAGATAAAGAATTATATGAAGTACAACAGTACTTACACAAATGAAAACATGCAGAGCAATTCTCAAGATTATTTTGGATGCATTAATATATTTATTCAAGAAGGGCATCAATCTGGCAGTTGCCTCTGTGGTGGCAGAGGCATCTTATCTTTGTTGTTGTTGTCGTTAGATGCCATCGAGTCGTATCTGACTCATAGCAACCCTCATAGGGTTTTCATTGGCTGACCGTTTCGGGATTGCCTTGGGAGTGGATTGCCAGGCCCTTCTCCCATTTTTGTGGTGCTGGGAATTGAACTCAGGACCTCAGAGACTGCAACACAGCGCTCTACCTACTGAGCTGAATCCCAGCCCCACCTTATCTTTGGATAAGGATAATATAACACCAGAGTGTTATAACTTTGGAATCTTGGGGATTTTGGAGTTTCTGCACATACATTAGGTATCTTAGAGATGAGACCCAAATCTAAACATAAAATTCATTATGTTTTGTAACTCTCTTATATATACATAGGTTGAAAGCAATTTTATATAATATTTGTAATAATTTTGTGCTTTTCGACTGCAACTTATCACATGAGGTCGTGTGCAACTGTCCATTTGTGGTTTCATGCAGGTGCTAAAAGTGTTCCAGATTTTGGAGCACTTTGGATTTCAGATTTCCAGATTAGGGAAACCTGTATTTGTACACTCTTTTTTGTTTATTTTGTTTGTTTGTTTTTTGAGACAAGGTCTCACCATGTAGCCCAGGAACTCATAGACCTTCTGCTTCAGCCTCTCAAGGGCTAGGATTACAAGTGTGTGCCACTATGCCCTGCTGGAGTTGTTAACTCGGAGTTGTAAGAAGATGGGTAGTTAGCTGGGTGCAGTGGCGCACGCCTGTAATCCCAGCGACTTGGGAGGCAGAGGCAGGAAGATTGCAAGTTCGAGACCAGAGGCAGACTGTGTAATTTAGCGAGACCCTGTCTCAAAAAGTAAAAAAAAAAAAAAAAAAAAAAAGGGCTCGGGGTGCAGCCCAGTGGTCCAGCACTTGCGAAGCATGTAAGCATGAGGCCGTGGGTTCAACCCCCAGTACTGCAAAAAACAAAAAAAAGGAGGTGGGTATTTGCTGTCTTCTCTGTCCATTACAGTAATTTTAAAATGCGTTAAAAAATAAGAAAAATTAAAAACAAACAGCCCCATACACCCCTCAGCGTTCAGGCCATTTCTTTCATCTCCCCCTTCAGCTCTGTCCCTCCTGGTTGCTACTGCAACCCCGGGTGGCACGGCAGTGTGGATAGTGCCTGGGCACCGGAGCCAGCAGGCCAGGGGTCACTTTCCACAAATGAGACCTGGGCTACTGCCTTCATCTATTAGAGCCTCAGAGTCTCCACGTTCAAAAAGAGAATAGGAGACCAGTGACCACAGAGGGTTGGTGCAGAGACTCAGTGAGAGAACATGACCAAGTGTCAGGCGAGCGCCTGCCATATGCCAGGGGCTATGAGCATTTGCTAACAGTAACAATCACAGAACTAAGCCCTGTTTCTTCCCACCCAAGCTTTCAAGGTATCGTGCTTTGGCTAGCCTTGCCCTCTGCCAGCCACTCACCCTTCCCTGCCTGGCAGTCTGTTCTTGTTTCATTTTTGTCCCAAATGTTCCTGTCTAACACCAAACTTGCTCAGGCTGCCCGTGAAGCAGGAATTCTAGACTCCACGC